>MEIZ01000250.1:3097-22546 GCA_001723225.1 Globodera ellingtonae | reverse complement strand
TGGAGCCGCGATTGGACGCCAAGGCCTTGAGACAGGCTCCCGCGTTCTCTCCCAGGTGCTATTTAAATGACATTTAATGTTTAGAGATTTTCATTTTTTAATCCAAGCTATATATTTAAAATTAGAACATGTGAATGCCCTGATGAAGACGACATGAGGCCATCATTCCACTAATATAAAATCTACAGCTGTTAATTATTTAATACAATGGTTATTCACTGGATGTATTTTGTAAATGCAAAACAAAAAATGAAATTTTTAGAAAATTACTTACCAAAATAACAAAAATTAAAGTAAAGTATTTAAACAAGCAATGACAAAAATATTTAATGTATAAGAAACGTTAGTTTAAAATTTCCTTTACATATTGCTCAATTATTAAAACTTAAATATCTTTATAAGGCGTTATACATCAATTTCGATTTAATTAATATTTTTGTAATTTCTACAATTTTTTACTATTCCCGTTTTTCTCTATTAGTAACCCCGGGGTTACTATTGTTCAAACCCCCCTCGAGGGGGGGTCACAATTAGAGAGGGGGCTTCAAATGGAGAGGGGGTTACTAATAGAGAAAATACGGTAGTTTGTAATTGCCATTATAATATACCCAACAAACAAAGACATTTTTAAAAAATGCATTAAAATAAAATTATTGAAATCTTGATATAAGGGAAAAAACATAACTAAAAACACAATTATAAAAATCTTAATAATTAAAAAAGGCTATTTTTCTCACAATATGGAAGAATAAAAATGCATGAAATGTCAATTAGAATTTATTTGAATTCACACAATAAAAAAAATGATTATAAAAAGTAAGAATTTTAAAATATATTACATACGAATAACGTACAGAGCAGAAGATTTTAATGAAATAATGTACAAAATTATTTTTGTCATCGGCGGAGCTAAACTTACTTTATAATTACTTTACAAAAAACATAATATGAGGATTAAAGTATCCTAATATTATATAAAATATTTATTAACAAAAATAAGAGTTTTTTCAATATTTGGCGACCATAGAGACAGGTCGCGGCACATTCGACAAACAGTTTTGGCGATCGGAGACACAGGTTTTAGCGTCGTTAGAAGCCAGAGTCCGCGCAGCAAAAGGGCAAGGATTCGAAATTAGAGCGACAAAAAAAAAATTTTAAATCATATCTATCAAACAGTACTCATTAAATATTCGATTAGCATATTGGCTATGATCAGACATTATGTTCAGCATTTTTCGTAAAATTGATCACTATGATTTAAATAAATATAAACCACAAAATTAATAATATAATTACTTGCTGTTTTTGGAACCTTGTAAAGTAACAAATTTAATATCGTAATAAAAATAATAACAAAATACCTAAAGCAAAAGACACAAAGTATTTAATGAATTAAATTCAACATTTTGGTTAAATTCATTTTTATTTTCAAAAAAATTACAAAAGCAACTAATTTGACTAAACTATTTGCTACATTAAATTAATTATAATAATTTTAATTACATTTACTTTGAATAAATAGCATTAAATGTTAAGAAAAATAAAACTTCAAAACTGAAAACAATACCATAATAAAATAACATAATTTTTTAGAAAAACCATATAAAATTTAACTTAATTAAAATTTTAACTTAATTGATAATTAACCTATAAATATAAATTTTAAACAATACGTAAAATGCTAATTTAAATAATTTAAGAAAAAAAAAGTGCCAAAACAATTGCAGAGTTGCACAAAATATAATGAAATTAACAAAAACTAATAAAACAGTGCAGATAATTACTCATTCTTATTGAATATGTAAAACGCTCGGTTAAGAGGACGATGAATATGAAGTGCGAGCGGTGATCACTTCATTTTCAGCATAACAAAATATTATAACGAAAAAAAGACAATTCACTCTTCAAGAACGGGGCAAGTATCGCAAAGTCGGACAATTAATCGAAGAATTTATGACAACAAATTAAATGCTTATTAAGATAATAAATACTTTTTATTTAATTGCTAGTGTAATAAAAATAATTTAATAAAAACTCATAAAAGATAAAAAATGAAAGGAGTAAAGATTTAAAAAATTAAGGCGAGATCCCGAAAAAAATAAAAAGAGGAGAAGCAATTGAAATAAAGCAATAATTAACAGTTTATAGAATCCTATTAGAGGGTGTAATGATGCTAATCCCAACACTTCTGGCAATTTAAAAAGACGAATAAGACATAATGCAAATCAAACCGAACAGTCGTCAAGTTAGTAAAAAGAGTTGATTCATGCAAAAGTGCGAATATTAGTCAAAATAAAAAACGTTATTCCAAAAAATTGAATTTTTATATATTTTCCTTATGGTTTAAAAATTAATAAAATTTATTTTAACCTACAAATTGGAGATTTATGAAAAAAACAAGATAAAACATTTGTTTTTTAAAATGATCATTGGAGTATTGCGAAATACTTCGCTCTATACCATTAAAATAACAATTAAAAATGCAAGGAGTCTTTTTTGCGAATCTTAGAATCAGACACCGAAAATCTAAACCAAGCGGAAAGGAATAATAATTAATAATGGCATTCTGCCTAATGTATCTATGCATAATTCACAAAACAAAAACAAAAAATATGAAAAAAATTCAGGCGTCGGCTAACCAACTAAAAAGTGGACATTCAGAGAGTTGGACTGTATTTACTCCGTGCCAACAAGCACTGCACAACATAAATTTACTGCACAATGACATGAAGCCTGGCAATGCAACACTTTGGCAAGCGTTACCAAGTAATTCAGGATCAAAAATATAAATGTCTTCTTTTTTTGCAAAACTTAATGATCTGCTATAAAAAATTTTTGCGGATTGTACTAAAGTTATTAATTATAAATGTTTGGAAAATAATAACATTAAAAAAAGGTTTATAACAAAAATATGATTTAACTTTTGAAATTTTCAATAATTAATTTAATTTAAATTTTTGAGAATGAATAAATATCTCAACACGTAATTTACTTAGTATAAATAAAGTAATAACAGTGGGTGACTCTATTGGGAAAAAAACATGATAGGTTGACGGACAAAAAGTGTAAATAAAATCAAACTATTTCAATAATTTTCTACAAATAATTTAAACGTGAAAAATAAATCAATAAAAATTTGGTAAAATTATTATTAAAAGTCACACAAATTTATGATGAACTGGATGTTATGTCTGACAGGGGTGCCCTCTTTTCAACATGGGCACGCCAACTTATTAAATTAAAATGCTCCTTGTTAGTGCCAACAGGCAAAAAATTTATATTATTTTGCTACAATAATTGTAATACATAAAAAAAATTAAAAAAAGTTAAATGTTAATACGATGGATAAAACAAGAGCGAATATTAAAAAGTTATAAATATGCGATTTTATCAAAAATGTTAACTAATATAAATTTTAACTGTTTTAAAAATGGTCATCTACTTTTTTTTAAATTTACAAACGTTATACGCTAAATTTTATTTAATAATAAAATTTTTTTTTGTTAAACCAAAGAAAAATTTGTGAAACTTATACCTTATTGATTATATATATATAAATTTAAATGCATTCGACAGCTTTGCATGTGCGAATTACAGGGGATGAACTGCTTACACACAACAATCAGCAAAACCCAGCTAACCTAGACTATAAATCGATGAATAATTAAAATACCTATTAGCAAATCTTAAGAAAAACCCAATATAGTTAAAAAATAGAACACAGCTAAACAAATATAAGCCATTAATCAAAATTTTTTTAGGAACTATGGAGGTCGTAAAAAAACTTTTTAAACTTAATTATTTATTTTTATATATTTCCATAACGCTTTTGTAACATCCTTAATTCTTCAAATCTCATAAGCATTTTTTCAAATAATGATAAGGGAAATACCAAAATTTCAAAAGTTACATTAAGGCATTTATACTTGTATTGTTTTAAAAATGAAAACAATCGTGAATACCAAGTTGAAAAATTTAAAAAGAAAGTGATAGTGTTAAGCCTGGCAGTCAGGTGATGAGCAACAATTAAACTTAAAAATGATTAAAAAACATTATGAAACATCGAGAGAATAAAATTTTAAAATAATAAATAAGATCTCTTTAGCAAATTAAAAAAATGTTTATATTAAAATATGAACGCCAAGGAAATCGATTTTTCATTCATAACACATGAGAATGGGTCAAATAAATTCAAATCACGGATTCAGAAAATTAAATAATAACGAAATCGAATATTAAATCACACTATCAATAAGGGTGGACCCGCGTACTGAGCAGTTAGGCTGGGGAGCTTGACACAGAGAAGCGAAGCGCCTCCCCTGCCGTGTGCCTATATATACAAAAATAATAAAACGAAAGATGGCGTTTCGCATTTTTGTTAGGAGGCCTAAAGGAGCATAATGAATATTGGCTTATTAATTTAAACAGGTTCTAAAATTTCTTAATTCAACTTGACACAAACCTCAATAAAAATTAGATTTATAAATTACCCGGAAAGTCGTTCTTTGATAAACTATAAAAACTTACCTGGATATAATGCATATTCATTAATTAATAATAAAATAAAATGATAAAGGGTGCTGATCACCGGCGATAGGTGGCAAGGAGCGTTCAAAACAAGAAATTTTGCGATAAATACACATTGACAATTCAAAAAAAATGGTTCGGCCCAACAGGATTGGCAAGAAACACTATACTGGGACAAAGAGTTCATAATTTTTAGGACCCCCAATTTAAAATGAGTTTAAATATATACTCAAAATTTAAAAGTAAGAAAACACTGTCTACATAAAAACACTTAGTTCGAGCAATGAATTGAGAGTGAATTATTTACAATACTCAACGTATTTAATTGTGTTAGACAAAAAACTTAAAAATATGCATAATATGTAAATAAAATTTTATAACCAATTACGACATTGTTATATTGAATAATTTAAAGCAAAAATTTGATTTTTCAGAATCAGCGACTTTTTTTTCAAATAATCTTTAAATTCAAAAATAAAATAATTAAAACAAAATTTTATTTGTATTAATAAGTTATTAGTCTAAAAAAATGTTTTAAAGTGCAGCTCGACGCTCGGCAACCAAATTTTAGCATGGACTGCTGTCCTAAAAAACGTAAAAAGTTGAATGGATTAAAGCGGTAATAAAACATAAAATATATTCAAAACAATTAAATTAAACCAATTTATGAGCTGTGACGCTAAATATTTAAAAAATAATTTGTCGATGATTTAAATGAAACCTTTTTTAATCTGATTAAAAAAGAATAATGCGTGATCTGTATGACTGGCATCATGTGGTTCCGACAGTAGTTGATTTCGACAGTAAGTGATTTCGACAGTGGGCTTCGACAGTGCCACTGTTAAAAATTCTGTAATTTTCCAAAAAGTCTAAAATTCGTATTTTTATGCATTTCGACCCACGTAATAATATAAAATACCTGAAAAGGTAAAAAATCGGACAATTCGAAAAATCTGTAATTTGCGAGGCAAGCCTAGAAATGCATTTTTTTAGGAAAAACGGATAACGTTAGAAGTTGAAAGTTCGAAATGTCTAACAAGTTTGAAACATTTATTTGGAATTCACTGTCGAAATCATTCACTGTCGAAATCAACCACTGTCGGAACCACCTGATGCGGTATGACTCGCATATCATCAATGAAAAGATGGATAACTAGATTAATGGATCTTCATATTTTCTTTTCAATTACAAAACGTAAACAAAAAACATTAATTCATTAGTGAACAACATTTAATCTAATCAATCTTGAAGAAAATTTAACTGATCATAAAAACGCCTATTTTACTGAAATTTACAATTCTCCGTTAAAATAATTTAAACTGCAATAAAAATTTAATAAAATAAAGGGGAAAAATATTAAGAAAAATCAATTGCCAAAAAACGTTTTCAAATAAAGTTAATAAAAATGAAAAGATCCTCCTGGTGAAGATACAAAATTGGACAAGTTTAAACCGGTTGAATTGTATTGCTTCATACAGGCGTATTGCGGGCAGATGTTTATTGGATCAGATGTCGTTATGGGTCACGAAAAAATCACGAACTAGCGTATTATATTTTTATATCAATTAAAAAATAAACAATTATTTATAACCAACGTTGGAAAATACGAACTTCTAGATTATGAAAAAGAAAACAAATTAATGTTCAGACAGTGGAATAATCATTTAGTTAAACATTAAAAAAATATTTATAAACTTAATTTATGTGACCTTAAAAACTCAGAAAAAAATACAATATTCATTTTTCATAAAAAAAAACTATTAAAAATTTAATACCATTAAGCAAGCTACGAATTGATTCTATTTTCAAAGTCCAAATAATTTTAGCAAACTACTTGGATTAACAAATATTGCTTACAAATTTTATCCTATTGTCTTCACTGTTGTAAATTAAGTTTAAATTTAAGAGAAATCAAAACATCTATTTTTGTTTTAGGCTTTATGTGGGGGAATGGATCAACAGACAAAAAGTGTCCTGCGATAAAATTACAGATTCAGACTTGCAGAGAATTAGTTGCTTTTTACAACCGGTCAAAAAATCTTCAGAATCTGGTCCAAAAACAACAAGACATTCATCAAACTATTTCCATAACGAAAAGGTTTAGCACTAAAATCGTACTTATATTTAAATTAAAATGCTCCTTGTTAGTGCCAACAATCAAAAAATTTGACATTTTTTTGCTAAAATAATTGTAATGTATAAAAAAAATTAAAATATAAGTATTCAAATCATTTTAGAATTTAAAAAAATATCCTTACTGTTCTAAAATATTCATTTCAAAATTAAACTTTTAAACACCTGTACGTTTTAAAGTGTCACGAAAACGCAAAACGAAAAAATTAAACCCAAAATAAAGACAAAAAAAATTAGAAATAAACTAAAAGGCTTACAAAAACATTGCCACGCCTGGACGAAATTTGGGACATCAACGAGGTCAGACGCCATTGGGGCAATTAATCTAACAATTCTAACTATATTTGGGTTTGGGATGTCGCGGATCCTTCTTTAGCGCGCAAGCAATGGCTTAATTAATATTAATCAAGGAATGTGTACATTTAATTTAGTTTAAAAAGTTAAATGCTGAATACGATGGATAAAAACAAGACTAAATATTAAAAGGTTATAAATATGCGTTTTATCAAAAATGTTAACTAATATAAATTTTAACTGTATTAAAAATGGCCATCTATACAAACATTATAAGCTAATATTTAACAATAAAAAAAAAATTGTGTTAAATAAAGAAAAAATTTGGGAAACATATACCTTATTGATTTTATATATAAATTTAAAACATTATTAAATTCAACACTGCGCGAATTAAGCGGCCGCCCATGGTCCTGGTTCGCAACAGCACGTGTTACCAGCGGGATTTCCAAGAATAGCGGGGGATGAACTGCTTGCACATAACAATCAGTAATAAAACAACCCAGCTAACCTACGGATTCATCGCAGCAAACCAAGAACAGAATTCTCCAAGTGCACAGCTCACACGCTCTTTGCGATGAAAAATTAAAATCTATTTAACAAAAAAAATGTTTAAAAAATTTAAAAATGATAACCAATATCTTAAGAGCGCCTTTTAATAAGCATGAATATTTAAGTTCTTAACCTTAACACAAATCCAAAAATAGAACATAGCTAAACAAATCAATTATAAGCCTTTAATCAAAAAATAATTTTTTAGGAACTATGGAGGTTGTAAAAAACTATTTTACACTTAATTTTATTTTTGTATTTCAATAACGCTTTTGTAACATCCTTAATTCTTCAAATCCCATAAGCACATTTTTTATTTAACAAAAAACTATTTATTGTAAAAGTCAGTCAAATTTAAACGTTTAACTTGTAATTTATATAAAAGCTGAAAATATGTAAATAAAATTGTTTTGAACATTAAAATAAATATAACAATTAAAACCTTTAATTTCCAACAGCAATCGGCATAGGAAATGTATGAGCGTGAAAAGACAGATTGGCATGCATTTTGTAACTAAAGTTGGTTTATTCAGCGACTAATAAGAATTATGTCTTTTGCAAACTGCAAAAATGAATTCTTCTTTGTTTTTAGATTAGATTCTGTGAAATTAAATTTGACAATAAATATCCAAATCAAATAAAAAATTCTTTGTCAACAAATAAATAAACAATATGTCTAAAAGTGAAAATGGGGAAAATATAAATGTGCAAAATAAGGATGGTTGCACTATGCATTTTCTGTCAATTAAATACAAAATAAATTATTAAATTTCCACAGGAAATTAGAAAAGTTGGCATGGAAAACTTTACATAAAAGATAAATGTTCTTTAACAATTTGTATAGTAATGGGGTTTCTATAACTATACTATGATGAACCAGGACAAAAAAAATGCGTAAAGATGGGCAACAGATACATATTAAAAAGAGCATCATTTAAAAATAATATAATTTATTAAATTGCAAATTACGCGTTTGATAATGATACATAAATGTTGAACAAATATATACTCCGATCAAAAACTTCAAAGCCTTAAAAAAAATTGACGGCATTTTCAAGAATTTCTAAAAAAAAAAATCCTTAAACACCGTAAAATCAATTCTTAAATTGCAAAAAACAATTAAACCAAAATGGAAACAAAAAATCGGATGGATGAGAACAATGTGTTCGTCAAAAAACTGCTCTTCTTTCCATTAATACCAGGCTTATACACGAAACCAGAATCTTTTTCATTTTATTAAAAAACATATTAAAATTTATTCAAAATTAAAACAAAAAAATTTCGAATTTTGCGCATTAGACGGTAAATTCAAAAAACGGTAGAAAAAAACATAAATAAATAAATTGATAATTGAAAACAAATAATATTAAGCACATTTTGTCGTAATTAAAGACCTGCAGACAATTCGCGAGATCTGTGCAAGGAGCAAAGTCATCGTAATTTTAATATTAAAAAGTAGATTATATAAAAAAGATTCGTTTGCTGCTATATAAATAAGGCCTTAAATTCACATCAAACGCTATCAACAATTTGATAAACGTTAACAAAAACAACTGATAAAAATATATTGTCGAAATTTAATGCAGACAAATCTATTCATCAACTCCATTTGTGAGCTGTTTAGTAATCAACCAACTCCAAAGCGTTTGGCATTGGAAATTTTTGAAAAAAAGACCGAGTAACTTATTTAATTTTAATAAGCAGAAAAAATTAATTTAACAAAGTTATCATATAAATGCCAAAAATTATACAAAAATAAATAAAAGATCATTTAAAAATGATATAAGAAACATCAAATATAAATCAGTTGGATAAAAAGAAAATCAGATAAAATAAATAGGTAATTAAATTGTTAAAAGTTTAATATTCTTTATAAATCAAAATATAAGAAACAAAAAAGAAAACAATCATTCCTAATTCTATAAAATGTATGTTACATTCGGAACTTAATAATATTCTAATATATTGTATGTTTACGGAAATTTTAGGCCATCTAAACACCGATTTAAAACTTTTTCGCCAAAACAGCAACAAAGACCCAAATAACCCATTTGCAAAAAACAAAGCTTAGGACACATAAAAAACTATAATTTGTATCTCACGTTTAGCCAAAACAATTTAGTATAAACTATTATAATTAATATTATAACAAAATCCAGAAATCTTAGCAATAATTGCTTTATATTAGCATTATAAAATCAAATAAATTGTTAATAGCAATATATAAAAAACAAAATTAACTGTACTAGTGCAAACAAAACAAACTTGAAGTTAAACTTAAACAAAGAAAAAATAATTCTAAATTATTATCAATCAACAATTATGGGTTTTAAAACAGATTCAGTAAAACATATCAGATTGAAAAATCCTAATTGAAATTAATTATAACTAAAGTAAACAATTTATAAATAATTTAATAAGTAATATACATTTAAATTTTAAACAAAATAAAAAAAGCAAAATTAAAAAAAGACATAAGCAAAGAAACGGGCTGCAGTTGTATGTAATTAAATTTCTTTTATTTAGCCGTGTTTTGACTGCAAACAGTTTTATTGTGAATGGCTACTTTGCCATTTTTGCTTAAATTAAAGTAGAATTAAACATAACAAAGATTAAAAAAAGGGCAAATAAATAAATAAATAAGCTGTAAATATTCGGATTTAAAAAGCGATATTACTAAAAGTATAAAAAAAATTTTTTATAAAGAGTTTGAGGTATACAAACTCCCTATAAAGAGTTTGAGGTGCCCAAACTCCTGATATATTGAAGAGTTTGAGATGCGATGTTAAATCAATGCACAAACAATTACAATTATATAAAATTCATTAATCGATGATTAATTAAATCAGAAACATTTTGAAGCAAAATAATTATTTTTAAAATATAAAAAACTACAAAGTGCAAACCTTAAATTATGATATTTATTTACGCTACATTGTTTGTGAATGAATGTACGTCATTTTATTTACTGAAACATTCATTTTGCAAAAAAAAATTTCACAAAAATTATTAAATTTTTTACTCCGATGAGCAAGGAATCATTGAAAAAATATTAGACGGTCGCCACGTCGGTAACTGTTAAAAACGCATAAAATTTTTTTTGTATGTTAAATCAAAAACACAAACATTACAATTATATAAAATTCCATTAATTGAATAATTATTACAAATTAATTAAATCAGAAACATTTTGAAGCAAAAATATTCTTAAAATATAAAAAACTACAAAGTGCAAACCTTAAATTAGGATATTTATTTATGCATACATTATTTGCGAATGTACGTCGTTTTCTAAAACATCCATTTTGCAAAAAAAAATTTCCCTAAAAATTATCAAAATTTTTACTCTGACGAGGCAGGGTTTCATGAAAATTTTAGACGGTGTTCGCCAAAATAAACTCCTCTAACTGGCTGCGTGGGCGTGTTAATTCAAAGGAAATGAACCGGAACAATCGCTTAATTGGAAATAAAAAGTTAACCATCATAAGTAAAACAAAACTACAAACCAATAAAAATTTTCATAACGAATAAAAATAAAATAAAATAAGAAATAAAAAATATATCTTTGCTGTATATACAATAACTATAAAAATGTTAAACCTGATTATTTATGCTCCGTTCAATTTCTAAAAATGGCAAGAATAAAAATAATAATTAAAATATAAAAATTTCTCGTTGAAAATCCTCATAAAAGCCTGAGAATAATAAATTAGTATATAAGTAGCTACCAACTTAGTGATTTTTAATCGATTTATTTGTTAAAATTAATATTATACACATATGATTGCTTTCAAAATTAAAAACACCGTAAATTCATTACTAATTAACAAACCTTGAAAATACAAAAAATAAATACTATTTTTGACTAAGTTGCAAAGAACATTAATACATGGAAAATCAAGGAGAACCATACATTGGGAAACAAGTGCATGCCCTGGCGATGAGCATGACCCTTATTTCTTTGAAAATTCAAAATCCGTCCATCGGCTTTTGATTGAGCCCGAGAGAAGCGATAAGGCCACTGCTCTTTATTCTTTTCCAACAAAACGAAATTTGCAGATTAATTAACATTTTAGAATAATATTTAAGACCGTTAAATGGAAAAAACGTAAATACAAAAATTTCCTAATTCTTTAACAAAAAATATATGAATTAAGATGAAAATAAAACCCTGATTAAGGACATAATTAAATAATTCTTTTTAATTTTAAACCTATTTCCCCCATAATGCATTGTCCATCATTAAATTCTTCTTACAAGTTTGTATTATAAATAATACCCACAAATTAAAATTTACAAAGTCAAAGAAACGACAGCTCTTGACACGAATATTCCCGTTTATCTTCACCTATCCGCGAAAACATTTATTAAACATCATAATTTAATAATTTTGTTGATATCACTTTAAAATAAAACAAACTAAAAGTTTTAAAAAACAGATGCAATTCTAAACTAATTAAAATTGCATAAAGATAATTAAATTTAAAAATTTTAATCTCAAAATTTACCAACACAAGGCAGGGAACAAACGCTGCTACCGACCCTGGGGAATATGAGGCCTGGTGAAATGCCTGTATGACCAGGAATATGACTACAAACATTTACTATTCAGCCCCCGGCTACATCTAATATTGTCTAAAGAATTAAAGAGATTTACAAAAAAATTAAAACAGGAAAACAACACGCATACAAGTAAAACAACACGCGGCTCTTCGATCACGACAAAAAGTGTAAAAATAAAATTTTTAAAAGACTGCTCCGTTAATATTTAAATGTAAAATAAAGTAATCAATTTTTAAACAAAATTATTTATAATGATTTATTCAAATAAGCCCACATTAAGTAGATATAAATTTCAAAACAATTAAAACAAATATAAATTTATTATCGCATAAAAGAATGTTTAAAGGACTAAAAATATATATATATATAACTAATAAAAAAGTCAAATTATCAAAATGTATTTTTTAGAGGCATGTTAAAAACATATTAAAATAAAAAAAGTGTTGATTTCGCCGGATAAATTAGTAAATGGATTACAAAACACCTGATTTCCATTACAAAACGAATTTAAATGTCATTTAGTGTTTTAGAGATTTTCACGTTTTAATCCAAGTTATATATTTAAAATTTGAACATGTGAATGCCCTGATCGAAGACGACATGAGTCCATCATTCCACTAATATAAAATCTACAACTGTTAATTATTTAATACAATGGTTATTCACTGAGACACAAAGTATTTATGAATTAAATTCAACATTTTGGTTAAATTAATTTTTATTTTTACAAAAATTACAAAAGCAACTAATTTGACTAAACTATTTTCTACATTAAATTAATTATAATATAATAATAGAAATATATATAAATACATTAATTAGCATCCAAATTTTTTGAACAGCTGTTTAGTTAAAATCTCTGGTTATTGGGTCTCGTTGTTTAAAAAAAAAATAACAATTAAATTGAAAACACACACAATAGTATTTAAAATAAATTTAATTTAAATTACTAAGGCTATGTTTTTAAACTTTAAACCTAATCAACAACCAATAATCACAGTTTTGCGAAATAAACATTAATTAAATATCGTGCAAAATTTAAAAAAAAAACATCAAATATTCTACCCAAAATAAATACGTTTTCATTAAATTCAAAATGGTATTATTGAACTAAACTTGCGATTTTAATACATTTTTGACAAAAACTCTAAAACTGAAACGACATTTATGTTGATGAGACAACGCCATAATAAAACAAGACGAATATAAAATTCATAGGATAATTAATGGCAAAAGAACAAAAAAAAATTTTAAATAAAAACTGCTAATTAATATTTAAATAAATTTATGATCAAAAATTGCTCAGACGGCATAGAGAATATAACAAAATTACGGCCTATATAAGGACCAAACTATGAAACAACATTTCGCAATCGACGAGCGCTGCTCGCTTTATTTTCAGTCCCTATCTTCAAAAAAGGCGCAAGTATCGCGAAATCGGACAATTAATCGAAGAATTTATGACAACAAATTAAATGCTTATTAAGATAATATAATACTTTTTATTTAATTGCTAGTCAAATAAAAGTAATAATTAAAATATAAAAATTTCTCGTTGAAAATCCTCATAAAGCCTGAGAATAAGAAATTAGTAAATGATGATATTTGCGTTAAAATATGAGTAGCTACCAACTTAGTGATTCTTCATCAATTTATTTGTTAAAATTAATATTATTCAAAATTAAAAACACCGTAAATTCATTACTAATTTACAAACCTTGAAAATACAAAAAATAAATACTATTTTTGACTAAGTTTTTGTCAGGTTTGGAAAGGTTTGGACTAGGACTCTCAGCACAAAATATATGCTAATTAAATCTAAACTAATATAATAATAGATAAAAGACATAGCATAAAACATAATAAATATAAATCTTTTAATTGAAAAAGTACAACCGATTTAATAATATGTTTTTATAATGGAAACCCCAAAAATAAAATACTACTTAGGGTGTTGTTAACTAAGTTCTGTCGCAAATTTTTTTTGATATTTTTAAAAATGCATATCTCGCTTATTTTACGGCGGATTACCTTTCTTCTTTATATTTTGTTGGACATGTTTTCTTTGTTCTACCCCAATTCCACGATTTCTGCTCTTTTTACTGATTTTTTATGGCGCCTCTAGCAACCATGCCAAAAACTGACAATCGCTCACTAATTGTCCACGAATTTTCTCTGGGACAAAAACCAGCCCCTGGCTCTGCAAAGATTTGTCAATCGAAGGGCCCGGGAGTTGTCTCGCAGCGCACGGTAAAGTGGAGGCGCGCAAAAATTCCGTTATGGCCATGAGAACGTTAAGATCAGCTGCGGCCCCGGAGGCCGTTGCCCGCTTTTGAGGGCTCCTATCTCGGGGAATTTGAGTTTAATCAGCCCCAGTTTAATGCTTTTGGAAGCTTAAACAATGCTTATCAAGTCTGCAAAAATTAAAGAATTTTGGTTGAGCTAAAATTTTCTAAGGCATTTTGAACCTTATTGCGAAAAATTGTCCCTAAAAAGGGCCATTTTTGCCCCAAAATTTCTGCTGGAGCAAAATTGGAGTTTCATAAAAAATTAATGGGTGGAGCAATAAACCTCAAATTTTGCAAGAGGCTTTTCCCATCTATGTTCTCGCTACCCAAAACTTGAAATTACGATAATCTTATACTGTAAAAGAAAAATAGATTCTCAAACAGAATAGGTTCAAAAAAAACACATTTAGTTTTTGGCCCATAGCTCAGCTCCATTCAAAAGACAGGGGACAAAAATATATCCAGAAAAAAGGCAACATTTTATAGATCATAAAGGCTGTCTCTTATACACATCTAGATGTGTATAAGAGACAGTTTCATAACCCTTATTTCTTTGAAAATTCAAAATCCGTCCATCGGCTTTTGATTGAGCCCGAGAGAAGCGATAAGGCCACTGCTCTTTATTCTTTTCCAACAAAACGAAATTTGCAGATTAATTAACATTTTAGAATAATATTTAAGACCGTTAAATGGAAAAAACGTAAATACAAAAATTTCCTAATTCTTTAACAAAAAATATATGAATTAAGATGAAAATAAAACCCTGATTAAGGACATAATTAAATAATTCTTTTAATTTTAAACTTATTTCCCCCATAATGGTTTTATAATTTATTGTCCATCATTAAATTCTTCTGACAAGTTGCATTAAAAATAATTGAAAGCCCAAAAATTAAAATTTATAAAGTCAAAGAAGCGACAGCTCTTGACACGAATATTCCCGTTTATCTTCACCTATCCGCGGAATACATTTATTAAGCATCATAATTTAATAATTTTGTTGATATCACTTTAAAATAAAACAAACTAAAAGTTTTAAAAAACAGATGCAATTCTAAACTAATTAAAATTGCATAAAGATAATTAAATTTAAATTGAGTATAAATACCTTCTCAATTACCCCATAAGGACAAATTCGAACTTTTCATTTTTTTCACCCCAGACAAATATATGGCTAATTTGGTTAGACCCCCCTATCGACCCCTAACCCGAACCAAAGCGGGCAGTGATATACCTTTTGAAGCTCACACATTGGGACATGCCCTACCAAAAATCAAGCCATTGTTCAATCAAAAATTTTCACCATGGAACTTTCTTTTTAATTATTTGATTAAATTTTTATTTATTTTTATTAAATTAATTTAATTATGAGTCAGTGTTGCCAGGCAAGCCCTTTCTGGGGCGGGCGAGCCTTTTTACGGGCTGAGCAAAGCCATTCTGTGTTGGGCACGCCTTTTCACATTTTTCAACTTTCAATTGAAGTTTTTTAAATTTAAACTAAATTAATTTTTCTCTCCCCATAACATTTCTCTAACACAATTGTTCGATGGGTTTACTGCAAAAAGACAAAAGTGAACGTTCTCTTCTGTTACTCTCGTTTCTTTACCCATTTCTCTCCCTTTTGCACACTATTTCGTATTCAAAATTGATTAAAGCGTAACTTGATCAGTCTTGATCAAAACTCAACAAACTTTTTTTTTTTGTTCTCAGTTTTTTATGCTGAATTTTAATATATATCATTTATTTTAAAAAATTTATAATTTCAAAATTTATTTTTTTAAATTTTTGCTCAAAATTGATCATACCTTAACGTGATCAGTTTTGATCAGAACCGATCAAACTTTTTTTTGTTCGACTCAGCTCATTAAGGTGGTATAAATACCTTCTCTATTACCCCCTAAGGACAAATTCGAGCTTTTCACTTTTTCACCCCAGCCAAATATATGGCTAATGGTTAGACCCCCATATCGACCCCCAACCCGAACCAAAGCGAGCAAGTGATATATCATTTTGAAGCCCAAACCCTGGAACATCTCCTACCACAAAATCAGCCAAATGCTCAACCCAAAAATTTTCACCATAAAAGTTGGCGCAAAAAAAAAGAATTTTCTCAAATTTGACGACCCATTTCGACTAAAAAACCCAACCGGAGATAGCAAAATTGGTTAGTTGCCTATAAAAGATAAATACGGTAATAAATTCAGTAATAATAAAATACTAAAAAATGAATGACCAAATATAAATCAGAAAAATAAATCAAAAGTTTAAAAAATTTTAAATCAAATTAAGATGGCTCAGTTAATACTTATTATTCGAATTTTTAAACAAAAGCTACAAAATTAAAGTGGACAGATGCATTTAAACATCATTCTTGGTCGATTTATTGCTTCTACTTCAAAAAAATAGAAGAATATTGAAGATTAAATAAATTGTAAACTAACATAATTCATTATTACATGAAAACTCTTTGCTGGCTTTAAGCAGACAACAGTCATTACTTGGATTCACCCGAGTTTGACCGCAGAGTCTAGTTATTAAATAACAATTACTATTTTGTGCACCAATTTATATTCACTATAAATATCTTAAAAGATTAATTGCACACACTAAAAATTAATTATTCTACAGAAAGTGTAACCGGCGAAGGGAGTAAACACAGCTCATGACTTATGTCAAAGGAATTTATTTAAATTAATATTTTGAAACAAATTGACTAACRTAAGATCAATTGTTAGGAATAAAAATTACCATAAAATATAAAGACCCAACAAAACTTGAAAGGCATTGGCAAACCATATGGGCGTATTACGATCGCTTTAAGGCGCCAAAATTGTGGCCCCGAAATGAGTTAAATGCATATACAAATGAGTAACATAGTATAGTCTGCAATCACCCAAACTGAAATAAACAGATTATATGAATAGCTATAATAATGTAATAATTGTTTATAGATTTTAAAAMATAAAKTAAATAARCAAGAAACAATAAACAACATAAAATGTTTCAAATTCATGAAATACAATTAAAAATTTAAAATAATAAATTATTTTCTATTTCAAAAGAATTTATTAATAGTGAACCTTAATTTAATCAACTATAAAWTCATTGATTGTACAATTAATATAGCACAAATCATCTCACTGACGCATTTATAAACATTTAATTTACATAAATTGTTTTGGTGAACATTGTGATATTCATTTCGCCTAACATTTATTGGCGTAACCAGCAAGATTGTGTAATTCACGATCAAAAAGCTGTGGATTCTCTGTATTAAATATTTTTGCWAAATTATCAACAACAATAAATAAACTCATAACTGAAAATTCAACGAATTGATTCTGAGTGCTCGCATAAAATAACAGAGAACTCCAAAACAAATCAAGTTGGCAATAAATATCTGACAATTTTAATTTTGCAGTTGCTTTCTTATTAATAGCATGAGAAACGTCGAATTTGAATCATTTTAATTTTTTAATTTAAATGTAACATAAAACCAACGAAAGGCTGCAGAATATTTAAAATTAAATCAATTTTAAATAAAATTAAAATAAATACACTAACCTAACATCATTATTCAAAAATTAATTTGCAACTAAAATTGGAAAGAATGTGATGCTTTTTTGCATTAAAAAATTGAAATTTTGCCTCATTGTCCTTCCAAAAAACCACAAAATGAGGAAAAATCCGCAGATATCACAACCCTGGCTAAAACTAAACAAAATCAGGTCATTTTATGCGTAAAAGCCTTCAAAATTCGTTAAAGGACAAATCTTTACAAAAGGTCATTTCAAATTTAAAGATTGGGGTACCTCAATTTTCCGGTCTCTAGTTCCTTTCCAATGATTTTTGGCAAAATTTAGTGTAAAGGGTAAAAGAAAATGTTAATGACATGGAGGGGGTTTGAACCTCCAACGGATTTTTGGTGACGGGAACACAGACCAATAAGACAACAATAACACTTGTTTTACGCACGAAAAATGTGGTAAAGTGTCTCAAAAAATACAAAATTTCTTTGATACAATTTCTCTTTCGAAAAAATTTCGAAGAATTCGTCTTTCGTCTTTCGATTTTCTAAATCGAAACCCAAAGAAAAACCTCGAAACTATCGAATCGAAAGGTTTCGACCCACCCCTGATTAGAGCCGATAATTTTTTAAATTTGTTCTTATTTTGAAGAGAAGGGGATGGTATCAGTGATGTAACCGGATCCCCAAAAAATGTCCGAAACCCGGAATTCCTGAACCAAAAATGGCCGATGTCGGGGTCGGAGAAACCCCTGAAAAATGGCCTAAATTTGCGGGGTTGGGCTCGAGGTGGCAACCCTAGTTTAATTTAAAATTGATGTAATTAATAATTATAAAAAACTCAAAATTAGTTAATGCGAATCTTTGTAATAAACTACAAATGCATTTTTTGAAACGTAAACCCTGAAAGTTACTAATTTAATTAACGAATAAAAACCCTTTTAATCGCAAATTAATATTTTTTAATAAATAACTAGCATCCAATTATAAAAATAAATTATTGCTTTTGAACAACGTTGAAATTTATTCTTTATTCTTTTTTTTCATCTTTTTTAATTAGTTAAAATCTTTAAACATGGAACCATAGTTGGTAATTCGGATGGTCAGGAAATATCCATAAGACTCCAATTCCAAAATTGAAACCCGTTTCAATTTCGAAATTATTTGATACAATTATTACAACCTATTCTATTAAGCCTAAGCAAATAACAAGTGAGTTTTTTAAAAATGGAAAATTTTAAAAATTTAATTCCTTGGAGACAGAAAGTAATCATAAAATGTTATATAATGGATGCAGCGCATGAAATTGTCAAATGACAATAAAATAATAGCAATCTAAATATTAATTAATGTAAAGAAATATATTTTTATTAAATAATAAACTCCAAAACTAAAACTAATCAACAAAAAAGAAAACGCAAATTTTACAAAAAACCTAAATTTAGCTGCGGTATTTCTTTTAAGCATGAGCGATCCCAAAGCTTATATAATTGCAGATAAATTCATTAAAATAAACCAAAAATCAAATTTTATTCATATATTCTGAGGTGACAGAAAAAAAGCCT
>MEIZ01000249.1:90085-103114 GCA_001723225.1 Globodera ellingtonae | reverse complement strand
ACGGTAGACGGTAGTGGCCAGCGTGTGGCGAGACGGTAGCGTAGGCCACGTAGTCTAGACGGTAGTGGCCAGACGGTAGTGGCGACGGTAGACGGTAGTGGCCAGACGGTAATGACCCCTACTCAATATCTTTGTTTTTTTATAATAAATTGCTAGTTTTTCAGTTCAAAAACGTTGATCGACGCAGTTCGAAGGCCTGGAATTCGAAGATTGATTTAAATTACACTTTTCACCAAAACTATTTCGTCCTCTGGCCTATTAACAAATAACAGTAAAAGGTCATCATGGCCCCGAGGCCCAAAAGCATCATGCCACACACAAATTTAGGGCAAAAATATAACAATGGGTCACCCCCAAAAGGCGAAACAATTCAATGGACAATTTCCACACATTTTGGAGATAATTCTGCAGAATCGGAGTGTTTTCGAATACTTTTTAAATACACCAGCGGATTTTGGACGACAATTTTTGCACATCGGAGATTTGAGTCCAAACCAATCACTCAACACTAAACCACCATCAATGCAAATCTCGCTCAAAAATTCACTTTTAGGGGTTTACCAGCGCGTCGTCGTCCACTTTCATCAACCATTTGGCATTGGTACAAAACGATTGTTGCCATTCTAGGCCACCGTACCACTGAAATTTATTTATTTATTTTTTTATAAAAAAATTTATTTAATTATTTTTTGTAAAACTCTATGAATGTCGGCGGAACCACAAAATTAATCCCCTTGATACTGGAAAACCGCCTGGTTGAAGTTCTTTTTTGTGACCATTCCGCACATTTGATCGGTGACTTTGGTCAACCTCGTGCAAATCTCTTCGTCTTTTCTTTAAATAAAAATGTTTTGATATTTCAAATTGGTTACAGGTTTTAAAGAAAATGTACACCTTTTTGGCTGTCGATACTTTATTGGTGGAAAAATTTTGATACTAGAAATTGTTATAATAAAAGGCTCTGATTAAATTCTTTTTTCCTTCTGAACGGAAAATGATTTTTCATAATTCCGGACCGGAAGATTTCTGTCTGACGATCCGTTCCCTAAAATCAAAATTCGTAACAAAAAACTGCTCAAAGGGCAAAGCATTTTGGCGAAATAATTCGAAACTTTTGAGGGGAACTAGTTATTAAATTATTTAATTTTTATTTACCCATATCTCCACAAAATAGGCTTTGTCGTGATTCGTGCGCCCAAAAAATGGCACAAAAAATGATGCGCCTCTTCGATGGCTCTCATTTCGACCTTTTTTCGAGGGACGGTCGCTTCGTTCTTCAATTCGTTGACCCGTTCCAACTCCTTCGACGTTTGTTTTCAGCAATTATTTTACTTCTTCCGAAGGCTAAACAAATGATTTTTGTTGTTGCCACATTTGGCTTTGAAGCACCTGTTCCAACAGAATTGTGTTGAAGCGAATTGACAAGATTGGAACCCCGCCAGCTGCGCAATTCCCCCATCAGCTCATCATATAAATTGGTGCGGGATCCGTTTTTGAACCGGTTTAAAATACCCCCCCCCCCCAAAGTCATGAGGGACGGACAATTGAAACACTTTGTGTAAACCAGTCACGGCTTTGGCCACAAAGATTGACGGGGCGATAACATTTTTGTCCATTTGCCACATTAAAGGGCAAAATTTAGGCATTAGATCGCCAGGGGCGAAAACATTTGATAATTTATGGATTAAAAAATTCCGACAAAAGGAAGAGATCCTTATTTTTACAAAAACATGAGAAATATTAGACTAACTAATTTGTTTAGTTTATATTTGGTTAATAAAACATTTTTTTGCGTAAAATTCATTCATTGTCATTCTGTCTTGCCAGCTTGAGCGGATCGGAATCTCGCACTAACCAAATCTGCTAAGGTAGACCAGCATGCTTAACTTTATGAAGCATTCCGCCATTTTTAGACCAATTTTAAGCTTATGGCACAAACTCAACCGATTCAGTAAAGAATCATACCAACTGAAGCTAACATTCAGAAGAAGCAATTATCAGACTTAAGCTTGTTTTTTTTAATTACAGTTTGCATAAACCAGTTAAGTACAATATAAATTCGACCCCCCGAAAATTCTTCTGATTCTCGCGAGCATGGGCCAGACAACAACCATAGCTTCACGCCGTACATAATTTACACTCAATACAATGTTCATAATTCGTGGATTTCTTCTCGCCGAGAAGAGTTTGGTATTGGGGACAATAATGTGGAAGACATCTTTTTGCATCAATAGCAGAAGAAGTGTCCAACTTAAGGTTAGGGATGCTCGGGAATTGAAATTTACCGAGAATCGAGAACCGAGACCGGGAAATGACACAGAGAACTGAGACCCAAAAAAACCGAGAAATTTTCTGGCTTTGTGTAATTTTTTCCGACTAAAAAGATAAACACTGATCATTGCAAAGACATTTTTTTATAATGTGATTTTTTAAGCGGTATTGGATGCAAGAATTCGCAAAATTGAAAGATCACAGCAGCGCTGATAGGTAAATTAAAGGGATGCACTAGGGGGTTAAATTGGCCCAAATGTTATTTATAATATTAATCATAAAACCCCTTTTTGTGCTAATTCAATTTGGTGAAAATTCTGCAAAAAGTGAAATTTAGTCAATTATATTTTTTTAGCGCCATTGTGTGCGTCTTAACAAACGCGTCTTATGACCAACTATTTGGGTCCGATGATAAGGCGATTGACGTGATGATTTCGTCGAACAAACGGAAAAAATTGCTGGAGGCTGGTTTCCAAACCAAAATTAGTAAGATTTAATAAAATATAATGATTTAATGTTTACATAATTTTATAGTTCATAATACAGACGTGTAGGGGGGGGGGGGNCAAACTGTCCATGATGGCCCAATTGACTTCTTAGTCAACATGATTACAGCGGAAAGAAAGCCAAACTCGGTCAAGGATTTTGAAAAAAATAAAAGATATGTATGTTGGGGACGAATATTCAATTATGTACATAATAGACAATTAAATCAACAGGTCTATCGCAATTTTTCATCGCCAAGAGGTGTCGCACTAATCTTTAACAATTACAAATTTATCAAAAATGAGCCAAGAGAAGGCACAAATCTCGACTGTCAAAATCTGGAAAAACTTCTGACTAATTTTGGATATAATGTGACAGTGAAGCATGACCGCACTGAAGCTGTAGCTTTTTTATTAATTAAATTTTAATTACACTGATCAGCGAAAAAAGAAAATATGTTAAAATAGAAATTTTACTATCATTTTCATTTGTAAAGACATTTTTATAATGTGATTTTTAAAGCAAATGCGGTATTGGATGCAAGAATTCGCAAAATTGAAAGATCACAGCAGCGCTGATAGGTAAATAAAGGGATGCACTAGGGGGTGTAAATTGGCCAAAAATTGTTATTTATAATATTAATCATAAAAACCCTTTTTGTGCTAATATTTAAAAATTAAATCAATTTGGTGAAAATTCTGCAAAAAGTGAAGTTTAGTCATATTTATATTTTTTAGCGCCATTGTTTGCGTCTTAACGCATGGGTCTTATGACCAACTATTTGGGTCCGATGATAAGGCGATTGACGTGAATGATTTCGTAGAATATTTGAACGGTAAAAATTGCTGGAGGCTGGTTTCCAAACCTAAAATAGTAAGATTTAATAAAATATAATTGATTTAATGGTTAAATAATTTTATAGTTCATCTTACAGATGTGTAGGGGACGTACGTATATTTTCATCTTATAAAATTTCGTTTTATAAGGCCTATTTTGGCATTTTTCGAATATTTTTGTAATAAAAAAAAACATACTTTTTATGTAAAATTTTTGCTTTATATTTTGAAATGATAAATACCAAAATTGGCTTAAACAAAATCCGGGAGCTAGATGAATTAAGATACAAAACTAATAAAAAAATTAAAGATAGAACCGAGGGCGCAGCTGAACATTATCAAAGTTCCAGCTCTGAATTAAGAGCCGATTGCAATCCCAAAAAAGAATCGACCGCCAAAAAACTGTACATTTTCTTTAAAATTTGAAACCAAATTTAAATATCAAAAAAATTTTATTTTTAAAGCTTATTTAGCATTAATTCCAAATGGGATCCCATTAACATCCAGAAAAACAAATTTTCATTAGGACAAATCCAATTAATGCGGACATAATGATCTGCCAAAGCACTTTCCCGCGCTATAAATCATGGCGCCGAATCGGCTATGGTTCATGGTACATCCAAGCCTTATGTACCATTTTCGGCCGCTATGGAAAGGAGGAAGAGATTTGCACGATGCTAACCAAAGTCACCGATCAAGTGTGCGGGATGGTCACAAAAAAGGCGGCGGAAAATGAAGAAGAGAAGAAGCAAACGAATGAGGAGGAAGGAAAGCAAACCCCGCAATTTCTTTCCTCTTTGAGGAAACGCTTTTATTTTTTCCCGGGTTATCATGGGGATTAATTAATCAAATTGCCTATATAGGGCTCAATCAATTTTGAATTAATTAGCGGCTAGATTAGCTCGATTTGTTCCAATCAGTTAACAATCTTTCCTATTACGGATTTAAATATTTTAGCATTACTCCATTATTTTTCTATTACAACCTATGCAAAATAGAAAAACAATTGTATTCCATCAAAAATTGTGGATTTCTTCCTTTTGTCGGAATTTTTTAATCCATAAATTGCCAAATGTTTTTGCCCTAGGCGATCTCTGTGGGCCCAATTGGGCAAATGTTGACCCAAAAACGGGAGAAAATGAACTAATCTCATACAAAAAATCGAAAATTTGGATTCTCGTTACATTGCCAATTTCCCGATGACAACAACGGCCCAGCTGCTGATGGCGGAGGAGGAGGCGCAAGACAATGTTGTGTGCCTTGAGTGATTTTCTTCATTTTTAAACAGTGGACAACTTAGCCCCCACTCAAAAAGACACTTCTGTCCCGGGCTCGAGTAAAAAATATTATTTTTTTGTGCTTTGCTTAACAAGCTTAAGTCTGAAAATTGCTTCTTCTGAATGTTAGCTTCAGTTGGTATGATTCTTTACTGAATCGGTTGAGTTTGTGCCAAAAGCTTAAAATTGGGCTAAAAATGGCGGAATGCTTCATAAAGTTAAGCACTGCTGGTTTACCTTAGCAGATGTGGTTGGTGGAAAAATTTTGATACTATGATGTTTAGAAATCCTCCCGCACATTTTTTAAAAAAGCAGAAAACTAACAAAATTCGGATTTTCAAATTTATTATTAAAACAATCAAAATTATTAACTGTTGCCCCGCAAACACTATCATAAATAATTCGTCCGCAAAATTTCATAAACATTTATAAAGATTTAATTTTTTAACTCTTTTCTACATTAAATGTGAATAATAATGATGCCATACATAACTCATCTTCGAATCAACCAAACTAAACAAATTTGGTAACAATCAAAATGATTTAGCTTTCTGAAAAGAGTGAAATGTTTCAATTGATACCAAAATGTTCTCCACTCCCTTCCCTCCACCGGGAGTCCTCCACTCCCCCTCAATTCGTCCCATTTAAGTCCCTGCCCTGGGCATTTTGCCTTTTTAATGATTGCCCTTTTTGGACTTGCCTTTTAATATTCTGGCCAACGCTAAACCCGCACATTTTTATTTTGAAATATATTATCAATTAATTTAAAAATAAAAACTGTGGTACAAATAAAGTCACACGGTCACAAAAAATTGCTATGGCTAAGATTGACACGAATCAATTGACCAAACGCATCATTTCCTTTTTAAACTTATATTTGCAATTGATCGTTGATGTGGGATGTTTATCGGCTGTAAACATCAATCCGAAACACCCTGTATTCCTCGGGAATGATCACCAGAAGAAATGAAATGACCACCGATGATGGGGGAGGGGGTGAAAGCGCCCCGACTTTGATCTATCCGACAGTAAACCCAGGCCTAATGGAGGTTTCAAAACGCTAGCGGCGCCCTTTGATTCTCCCGCCAAAGCATATTTAAGGGGTTGTTGTTCAACCGAAAAAAGTTGATAAATATTTAACCCCATTGAATGGGTTTTGATCCGAAAAAATAGGATGACACACCAAATTTGTACTTTTTCATCCTTCAATTAATTAACAAAGCTTTAAAGTTAATAACATTAAAAATTTGGAGAATTAATAAAATATTTTATTTGTTATAACATTGTTCAAATATCTTTTTCGATTAATTTTTTCTTTCTATAAATTATTATTAAATTTTGATTTTCTGTTCATATGTGTTATTTATTTATTTCTGAAAATTATAAAACTAAAAGTATTTTCATCAACATCCATAATTTATTTTGGAAGGTTTTCTTTAGCGACAATGGCTCGTTTATATAATTTAGCACCAGTTGTCAAATATATATTGTCATCAAAAATTTGAAATCTAGAATACGGAGATGGCATTGAATCAATATTGTTTGTAACAAGCTTTTCTATTTTATTGTTGTTAAGCCAACAGCCCTCTAACATGAAGCCACCAGCCCTCTAACATGCTAAGGACTATTTTATTTGGACCGTTTCGTTCAAAAGAATCCGTTTTTTCGAGTGTAGCGGCCCATCCGCCTAGCTTAAGGTCTTGAGCTATAATACAAAATTTGTTTTTATCAAATCCGTATAAATTTTCGTTCTAGAAATTAATAGATAATTATTTTCAAACGTATTGGGCGTTCGGAAGTAATATTAACAGTATAAATATTGCATCTAATTCAAGAGAAAATATTTAGTAAAATTATTTTACGAAACATAGCTGGAAATGTTCACTATAGATAAACTGATTTCTTTTATAGTTTTTGGAAATAAGGTCCACTCTCCTTATGATGATACGAACAAACAAACAAAAGTTATGACTAAGTCATTACCAAAGATGACTGAGACATGAATTATGACTATGGTATGACTAAGACATGATAAATTTTGACTATGATGTAATGAGCTGACAAATGATGACTAGGACCTGAAACCAGGGATGCGATGGCCAAAACCCAAAAACGTGGAAAACGACTTCAAAAACGTGGAAAAAACGTGGAAATTTTTTTCAAAAACGTGGAAAAAACGTGTAAAATTTTTTAAGCCTTTAATTTCATATAAAATTGCTCGGAAATCATTAAATAACATATTTATCACCACTTTTTTTAAGGCTGAAACGGGGTAAAAACGTGGCATTCAACCCCAAAACGTAGAAAACGTGCCAGCTTTAGAAAACGTGAAAAAAACGTGGCAAAGAACCCCAAAACGTGGTAAATCCCACGTTTCCGGGGCAAAATCGCAACCCTGCCTGAAACACGATTGATATGACATGAAAATATGACTATGACTAATGACAAATTCGGGAACGAATACGCCTGACTTCCGAATAAAAATTTCTTGCTGCAAATTGCTCTTTGAACATGAACATATTTTTCTCAAGATCCCTAACTCGTTCCAGATCAGTGCTTTTCCCAACCGCTTTCAAGGCCGTTTCGGCGTTATGCCTCTCTTCGTTTATTTTGTCTTTTATTGTATATATTTTCCCTATGGAATCTGAAATTTTCTGAAACCATTCTCTAACATCTTCGTCAAAGGGTTCACCTTGTACAGGTCTGGTATAATCATCGACCTCGTCTACCAATGAGGCTATTTCCCTCCAAAGCCTCTCAGCTTCTTGTTTTGCAGAATCAAGCAACACAATGGTTGCGGAATCACGTATTTCAAAATTCATTCTTTGTTTTAATTTTTTGTTATCGATTGTCTTATATAGATTTTTCATATTAAATTTAAACGAAAAAGTAAGAATATTACCCAAATAAATTACGACCTAAAACACGTACCGCGTTATGGAATTTAGGCCCTCATTTTCATTTATTTTAACTATTTTATGTTTGGTTGTGATTTGGGTGTCTAGACTGTCAGTCTTGAGTTTTTTGCTGGTATTTTATTTGCGAGGTTTTCTCGTTGTTTAGTCACGTTCTCCATTTGTATGTTAATCTCCATTATTTTTTATATGGTTAATTGTATTTATACTTTTTTTTTGTTTAATGCAAATAGACAATTTTAATTTAATTTTTTTATATAAACCACGTTTTAACCAAAATAAAAGAAACAAATAAAAAATATTTTTTCGGGTCATACGAATAAAAATGATAAAAAATATTCAAAAAAGTATTAACGATCAGGGTGCAGCATAAATAACACGTTCTTTTTCATTTTTATAATCTAAAAGAGGGAAATAAATAGAAAAAAACGCCATTTTACCATAATTATGGAAACATTTGGTTATTCTACAAACATGTTTTTGAAAAGGATGGAAACGTTCGGTATTGACACTTTCCCCTTTTGACACTTTTCCCTTTTGGCACTTTTCCCGCTTGGCATTTTCTCTGCTTTTGGCTTTTCCCCGTGGCATTTCCCCTTTAGGCACTTTTCCCTTTTGGCATTTTTTTTAGCACTTTTCTCTTTTGGCACTGTTTCATTTTGGCATTTTCTCTCTTTTTACTTTTGACACTTTCCCCTTTTGGCATTTTCCCCGCTTTTGGCTTTTCCCCGTGGCATTTCACCTTTTTGCACTTTTCCTTATGACACTTTCTCCTTTTGGCACTTTTCCCTTTTAGCACTTTTCCCGCTTGGCATTTTCCCAGCTTTTGGCTTTTCCCTGTGGCATTTCACCTTTTTGCACTTTTTCCTTTTGGCATTTTATCTCTTTTTCCCTTTTGACGCTTCCCCTTTTATATGTATGTTGGGGACGAATATTCAATTATGTACATAATAGACAATTAAATCAACAGGTCTATCGCAATTTTTCATCGCCAAGAGGTGTCGCACTAATCTTTAACAATTACAAATTTATCAAAAATGAGCCAAGAGAAGGCACAAATCTCGACTGTCAAAATCTGGAAAAACTTCTGACTAATTTTGGATATAATGTGACAGTGAAGCATGACCGCACTGAAGCTGTAGCTTTTTTATTAATTAAATTTTAATTACACTGATCAGCGAAAAAAGAAAATATGTTAAAATAGAAATTTTACTATCATTTTCATTTGTAAAGACATTTTTATAATGTGATTTTTAAAGCAAATGCGGTATTGGATGCAAGAATTCGCAAAATTGAAAGATCACAGCAGCGCTGATAGGTAAATAAAGGGATGCACTAGGGGGTGTAAATTGGCCAAAAATTGTTATTTATAATATTAATCATAAAAACCCTTTTTGTGCTAATATTTAAAAATTAAATCAATTTGGTGAAAATTCTGCAAAAAGTGAAGTTTAGTCATATTTATATTTTTTAGCGCCATTGTTTGCGTCTTAACGCATGGGTCTTATGACCAACTATTTGGGTCCGATGATAAGGCGATTGACGTGAATGATTTCGTAGAATATTTGAACGGTAAAAATTGCTGGAGGCTGGTTTCCAAACCTAAAATAGTAAGATTTAATAAAATATAATTGATTTAATGGTTAAATAATTTTATAGTTCATCTTACAGATGTGTAGGGGACGTACGTATATTTTCATCTTATAAAATTTCGTTTTATAAGGCCTATTTTGGCATTTTTCGAATATTTTTGTAATAAAAAAAAACATACTTTTTATGTAAAATTTTTGCTTTATATTTTGAAATGATAAATACCAAAATTGGCTTAAACAAAATCCGGGAGCTAGATGAATTAAGATACAAAACTAATAAAAAAATTAAAGATAGAACCGAGGGCGCAGCTGAACATTATCAAAGTTCCAGCTCTGAATTAAGAGCCGATTGCAATCCCAAAAAAGAATCGACCGCCAAAAAACTGTACATTTTCTTTAAAATTTGAAACCAAATTTAAATATCAAAAAAATTTTATTTTTAAAGCTTATTTAGCATTAATTCCAAATGGGATCCCATTAACATCCAGAAAAACAAATTTTCATTAGGACAAATCCAATTAATGCGGACATAATGATCTGCCAAAGCACTTTCCCGCGCTATAAATCATGGCGCCGAATCGGCTATGGTTCATGGTACATCCAAGCCTTATGTACCATTTTCGGCCGCTATGGAAAGGAGGAAGAGATTTGCACGATGCTAACCAAAGTCACCGATCAAGTGTGCGGGATGGTCACAAAAAAGGCGGCGGAAAATGAAGAAGAGAAGAAGCAAACGAATGAGGAGGAAGGAAAGCAAACCCCGCAATTTCTTTCCTCTTTGAGGAAACGCTTTTATTTTTTCCCGGGTTATCATGGGGATTAATTAATCAAATTGCCTATATAGGGCTCAATCAATTTTGAATTAATTAGCGGCTAGATTAGCTCGATTTGTTCCAATCAGTTAACAATCTTTCCTATTACGGATTTAAATATTTTAGCATTACTCCATTATTTTTCTATTACAACCTATGCAAAATAGAAAAACAATTGTATTCCATCAAAAATTGTGGATTTCTTCCTTTTGTCGGAATTTTTTAATCCATAAATTGCCAAATGTTTTTGCCCTAGGCGATCTCTGTGGGCCCAATTGGGCAAATGTTGACCCAAAAACGGTTGAAAATGAACTAATCTCATACAAAAAAATCGAAAAGCCAAAAGCGGGGAAAATGAGGGAAAAAGAGAGAAAATGCCAAGAGGAAACAGTGCCAAAATGTAACAGTGCCAAAAGAGAAAAATGCCAAAAGGGTAAAGTAAAGGTGGAATGCCACGGGGGAAAATGCCAAGCGGGAAAAGTGCAAAAGGGTAAAGTGTCAAAAGAAAAAAAGAGAGAAAATGCCAAAATGTAACAGTGCCAAAAGAGAAAAGTGCCAAAAGGGAAAAGTGCCAAAAGAGAAAAGTGCCAAAAGGAAAAATGCCAAAAGGGAAAAGTCCAAAAGAGAAAAGTGCCAAAAGGAAAAATGCCAAAAGGGAAAAGTGCCTAAAGGGGAAATGTCAAAATGGAAAAGTGCCAAAAGGCAAAATACCAAGAGGGAACGGTGCCGAAAGGGGAAAAAGAGAAAATCAAGAGAGATTGCCAAAAGGGAAAATGTCAAAATGGAAAAGTGCCAAAAGGAAGTGCAAAAAGGTGAAATGCCACGGGGAAAAGCCAAAAGCGCGGAAAATACCAAGCGGGAAAAGTGCCAAAAGGGCAAAAGTGCCAAAAGGAAAAATGCCAAAAGGGGAAAGTAAAGGTGAAATGCCACGGGGAAAAGCCAAAAGCGGGGAAAATGCCAAGCGGGAAAAGTGCCAAAAGGGAAAACTGCCAAAAGGGGAAAGTGTCAAAAGTGAAAAAGAGAGAAAATGCCAAAATGAAACAGTGCCAAAAGAGAAAAGTGCAAAAGAAAATGCCAAAAGGGAAAAGTGCCTAAAGGGGAAATGCAAAAGGAAAAGTGCAAAAGGCAAAATGCCAAGAGGGAAGTGCAAAGGGGAAAAAGAGAAAATCAAGAAAGATTGCCAAAAGGGAAAATGTCAAAATGGAAAAGTGCCAAAAGGAAAAGTGCAAAAAGGTGAAATGCCACTGGGAAAAGCCAAAAGCGGGGAAAATGAGGGAAAAAGAGAGAAAATGCCAAGAGGAAACAGTGCCAAAATGTAACAGTGCCAAAAGAAAAAAATGCCAAAAGGAAAAAGTGCCAAAAGGGTAAAGTGTCAAAAGAGAAAAAGAGAGAAAATGCCAAAATGTAACAGTGCCAAAAGAGAAAAGTGCCAAAAGGGAAAAGTGCCAAAAGAGAAAAGTGCCAAGCGGGAAAAGTGCCAAAAGGGAAAAGTGCCAAAAGGGGAAAGTGTCAAAAGTGAAAAAGAGATATGCCAAAATGAAAGTGCCAAAAGAGAAAAGTGCCATAAAGGAAAAGTGTCAAAAAAGAAAAAGAGAGAAAGCCAAGAGGAAACAGTGCCAAGAGAGAAAAGTGCTAAAAGGGAAAATGTCAAAATGGAAAAGTGCCAAAAGGGGAAATGCCAAGAGGGAACGGTGCCGAAAGGGGAAAAAGAGAAAATCAAGAAAGATTGCCAAAAGGAAAAAGGATAATGCCAAAAGGAAAAAGTGCAAAAAGGTGAAATGCCACTGGGAAAAGCCAAAAGCTGGGAAAATGCCAAGCGGGAAAAGTGCCAAAAGGAAAAGTGCCAAAAGGAGAAAGTGTCAAAAGTGAAAAAGAGAAAATGCCAAAATGAAACAGTGCCAAAAGAGAAAAGTGCTAAAAAAAAATGCCAAAAGGGAAAAGTGCCTAAAGGGGTAATGCCACGGGGAAAAGCCAAAAGCACAGAAAATGCAAAGCGGGAAAAGTGCCAAAAGGGAAAAGTGCCAAAATGGAAAAGTGCCAAAAGGAAAAGTGCAAAAAGGTGAAATGCCACTGGGAAAAGCCAAAAGCTGGGAAAATGCCAAGCGGGAAAAGTGCTAAAAGGGAAAAGTGCCAAAAGGAGAAAGTGTCAAAAGTGAAAAAGAGAAAATGCCAAAATGAAAATTGCCATAAGGGAAAAGTGTCAAAAAAGAAAAAGAGAGAAAGTCAAGAGGAAACAGTGCCAAGAGAGAAAAGTGCCAAAAGGGAAAAGTGCCAAAATGGAAAAGTCCAAAAGGAAAAGTGCAAAAAGGTGAAATGCCACGGGGAAAAGCCAAAAGCGGGGAAAATGCCAAGCGGGAAAAGTGCCAAAAGGGGAAAGTGTCAAAAGTAAAAGAGAGAAAATGCCAAAATGAAACAGTGCCAAAAGAGAAAAGTGCTAAAAAAAAATGCCAAAAGGGAAAAGTGCCTAAAGGAGTAATGCCACGGGGAAAAGCCAAAAGCAAGAAAATGCCAAAGCGGGAAAAGTGCCAAAAGGGAAAAGTGCCAAAAGGAATAGGGAAAAGATAAGCCAAAAGGAAAAAGTGCAAAAAGGTGAAATGCCACTGGGAAAAGCCAAAAGCTGGGGAAAATGCCAAGGGAAAAGTGCAAAGAGAAGGAAAAGTGCCAAAAGGAAAAGTGCTCAAAGGAGTAAAGTGCCAAAAGGTAAAGCACGGGAAAAGCCAAAAGCGAAAAAGTGCCAAAAGGGGTGAAAGTGTCAAAAGGAGAAAAAGAGAGAAAATGCCAAAATGAAACAGTGCCAAAAGAGAAAAGTGCTAAAAAAGCCAAAAGGGAAAAGTGCCAAA
>MEIZ01000249.1:67531-90004 GCA_001723225.1 Globodera ellingtonae | reverse complement strand
AAAGTGAAAAAGAGAAAATGCCAAAAGAAAATGCCATAAGGGAAAAGTGTCAAAAAAGAAAAAGAGAGAAAGTCAAGAGGAAACAGTGCCAAGGAGAGAAAAGTGCCAAAAGGGAAAAGTGCCAAAATGGAAAAGTGCCAAAAGGAAAAGTGCAAAAAGGTGAAATGCCACGGGGAAAAGCCAAAAGCGGGGAAAATGCCAAGCGGGAAAAGTGCCAAAAGGAAAGTGTCAAAAAAAAAGAGAGAAAATGCCAAAATGAAACAGTGCCAAAAGAGAAAAGTGCTAAAAAAAATGCCAAAAGGGAAAAGTGCCTAAAGGAGTAATGCCACGGGGAAAAGCCAAAAGCACAGAAAATGCAAAGCGGGAAAAGTGCCAAAAGGGAAAAGTGCCAAAATGGAAAAGTGCCAAAAGGAAAAGTGCAAAAAGGTGAAATGCCACTGGGAAAAGCCAAAAGCTGGGAAAATGCCAAGCGGGAAAAGTGCTAAAAGGGAAAAGTGCCAAAAGGAGAAAGTGTCAAAAGTGAAAAAGAGAAAATGCCAAAATGAAAATTGCCATAAGGGAAAAGTGTCAAAAAAGAAAAAGAGAGAAAGCCAAGAGGAAACAGTGCCAAGAGAGAAAAGTGCCAAAAGGGAAAATGTCAAAATCGAAAAGTTCCAAAAGGAAAAGTGCAAAAAGGTGAAATGCCACGGGGAAAAGCCAAAAGCTGGGAAAATGCCAAGCGGGAAAGTGCCAAAAGGGAAAACTGCCAAAAGGGGAAAGCGTCAAAAGGGAAAAAGAGATAAAATGCCAAAAGGAAAAAGTGCTAAAAGGTGAAAAAGAGAAAATCAAGAAAGATTGCCAAAAGGGAAAATGTCAAAATGGAAAAGTGCCAAAAGGAAAAGTGCAAAAAGGTGAAATGCCACTGGGAAAAGCCAAAAGCTGGGAAAATGCCAAGCGGGAAAAGTGCCAAAAGGGAAAACTGCCCTTTTATTTTTTTCAAAATCCTTGACCGAGTTTGGCTTTCTTTCCGCTGTAATCATGTTGACTAAGAAGTCAATTGGGCCATCATGGACAGTTTGAGCAATTTCAAAATGGGACCTTTCCCTCTCCTAAAAAGGAGTCGTTTCAATTGCAACAAAATTGTTTTCGGCTTTTCAGATCGAATCTCTTATATTGAGCTCTCTCTGATTATTGTGGGTAAAATGCATCAATGTATATCAGTTTGTTTTGTTATCATTTAAAAGCGCAGATTGCCCAGTTCAAATGTATTAATCTACCGTATTTTTTACTCAATATTCGACTTTTTATCATTTTTTAAACCTTTGCAATTTGAGGGCTAAATTGAAGCCATCAATTTTCAAAAAAGGCAATATGATAATTCGGAGTCATTTTTGAGCTCTGCGGATTCGATTTACCGCTGTTTTGGGGCCATATATTTTTGGGAAAATGAGCCTTAAGAAAACTCCATTCTACTTGCGATTCTCGTGCCGCCGTTGCATCACGGCCTCTTTGAGCCTTTTGTTGACGAGCTCGTTGTCCTTCATCAGTCCGACGCGACATTTTAATAAAAAATTAGTTTTCTTGATTTAATCTTTAAATACGAATAGTTTAAATTAGTCGGAATATTTGACTTTTTGACTCCTGAAAACAAGAGAACGGACAAAAATATTCAGACAAAAACAATTATTTACAAATCGCATATTAATCGAATGAATGGGCAAATGTTTTCGCTAAATTGCGAAATCCAGAGGAACACAGGGTGTTTTGGATTGATGTTTACAGCCGATAAACATCTCAACATCAAAGATCAATTTAACGTGGGACTTTATTTGTACAGTACCACAGTTTTTTTAAAATTAATTGACAATATTATTAAAATAAAATATGTGCTGGTTTAGCGTTGGCCAGAATACATTTCTTTTTTTCTGACAACTTCTTTCTAACCTACAAAGTATTTTGGCATTTTTCAGGAGAAGTGATTCGTTTTTTGATCGCCGATGCCGGGGAAGGAGAAGCTGCCGATGTTCAAAAGAAGTTGGAGGAGGAGCAGGCAAAACATGGCGATTTGGTGTTTCTGCATGGCTTTGTCGACATTTACGCGCATATCCTTTTGAAAGTATGCGCCGACATTCAAAGAGTTTTACAAAAAATAATTAAATAAATTTCAGTGGTTCGGTTGCCTAGAATGGCAATAATCGTTTTGTGCCAATGCCGAATGGGTGATGAAAGTGGACGACGACGCGCTGGTGCATTTGCGACGTTTGGCGCATTGGACGAGGCAAATTTCCGCCCAATTGTCGGAGAAATTTTCCATTTATTGCGTCCAAAAAGGAATCCAAAAAGCAAATGATCAATAGAAATAACGAGCGATGCTATTCCTTTTTAAAATCACCAATCCCGGTCCAACTCCGGGACACCGGAAGCATTAAATTCAATTTAAACTTTTAAGATCATTTCATTTGTGGTGCCTTTTAGTCTCTTAATAACTTTAATCAATCAATGAGAATGCATAGTTCAGTGATTGGCGTTTAGTATTTATGCAAACAAATAATTTTCATGATTTTTGAACATTTAAAAAACTCTTTTTTACAGTTCGATCAGTGGAGTGGCGAATGTGAAGACGAAGACGAATGAGGACGAAGGAAAGCAAACCCCCCTCAATTTCTTTTCTCTTTGAGGAAACGCTTTTATTTTTTCCCGTGTTATCATGGGGCTGCATTTGATCGAATTTAAAATTGTGGATTTGTTCTTTTTGTCGGAATTTTTTAATCCATAAATTACCAAAACCTCCGATTTTATTCGATGCCGACTGAAAAAGAATCGTCGCATTGAGATTAGTTAACTTAGTTTTTTCAAAAAATGGGTAGGGGAGCAGCTTTACTATTTTTCATTTAAATTTGAACCATAAAAATCGCAATAATTTGTGTGTTTAATGAGAGCCTTTAGAATATTAATTAATTTTATATATATTTTTTTGTTTCTCAATAATAAAAGAAATGTGAATGCGTTTTAAAGAATGCCTAAAATTTTAAATTTATTTCATATTAAGAATTTCAATCGTTTTTTTCCCTATAAAACAAATCAATTTCAAATTCAAAGACATGTCAAAATTGAATCCTAAATCTTAACTTGTAATTTAAAGAATTTTCACAAAAACATGCGAAATATTCGACTTTAACTAATGTGTTTATATTTGGTTAATAAAACATTTTTTTGCGTAATTTTTACGCCGTTTTCTCCCAATTCATTCATTGTCATTTGTCATTGCCAGCTAAAGCGGATCGGAATCAGGGATGGGCGGAATTCCGTTTCCGTTTTTCCGTTGTTTTTGGGCCTTTTTTTCCGTTTTCCGTTTTCCGTTAAAATGCCCCTTTTAACGGGAAAAAAACGGAAAAAATATACACCCCTAAGAATGGGATTTTTGGAGAATTGAAATACGGTTTGGTTGTGGTGTAATGGTGAGTGGTTGGTGTGGGGAGATAAGGGTGGGCGGGGGTTCAGATCCCCGACTGTGTCAGTGATTATTTCTTATTTTTCTGTACAGTTACGGTGGTTAAACAATTTTAAAATTCTTTTAACTTTTTCCAATTTAGAAACAAATATTTTAGATGACAATTCACAAGCTTTTCATTCTTTTTTGTTGGACGAAATCAAAAAACCTTTGGGGGATTTTGTTTTGCATTTTCATTTTTGGAGCGATTTTCTTAACAAATCTTGTTAAGTTTTTTTAAAAAATTCTTCCGGCGGCGCCTATCGGCGCCGCCGCTTACCATTCCTAAAAACTTCAAACAAAAAAAAGTGCCGATTTTTTAAATTTTTGTTGAAAATCTCAGAGCAAATTAAGTCAAAATTTCAAAATTTTCTCCGGCGGCGCCTATCGGCACCGCCGACCCCCCCCCCACCCAAAAGCTTAAAATGATTTAGAACGTTGCTGAAAAAAGACATCCTTCAAAATTTTTAAAAATAATTACTGTTAATATTTCAAAAAAAAAAAATTTATTAAATAAATTGTTTTATTTAAAAATTTTTCCGTTTTCCGTTTTCCGTTTTTCCGTTGTTTTTGGCCCTTTTTTCCGTTTTACGTTTTCCGTTAAAAAAAATATTTCCGTTTTTCCGTTTTCCGTTTTTTGAAAATAAATTTCCGCCCATCCCTGATCGGAATTTCGCCAGGATTTTTCGGGACTCCCGATCCTGAATCCCTGAAAATTCGCAACCCACCGGGATCGGGAGTCCCAAAAATCTTTAAACTTTGAAATGACTAAAGAGGCCTAAGCCATACTGGCTTGGGGTTTGTTAGGCTTAGGCCTAAGCCACCCTGGCGCAGCGGGTTATCCGAAACCCGAAGAGAAGAAAACCCGACTTTTTCTCGCTCGAAAACTTTTCCTATTTCATTTGAGGGGGGACGGATAAAGTGTACATTATTGTAAGTCATTTAAAGCGCTAAAATCCTGAAAACAGTCAATAATTTTCAACATATTTATAAATTGACCGGTAGGCAAAAATTGCACAAAATGATTTTGAGTGGGCAGGGACTTTAATGGGACGAATTAAGGGAGGAGTGGAGAACCACCCGGGGGGCGGTCAGAGGACGAAATAGGGAGAAAAGTTTAATTTAAATCAAATCTTCGAATTCGGGGTCTTCGAACTGCGGCAAAAGTAAAGTCTCTAAGAACTAGAAACTCACTAAAAATAATTTGTGTAACTGGACGAACAGATCAGCTGGTCGTAAGTGACTAGAACACAGAATTGAAAGACCGATCGAAATCTTGAAAGTAAATTTTACCGATCGGTCAACATAACATTTGGACCTAAATTCTGTGTCTTCCCGTAAACCAATTGCACAAATTTGGTATTAATCGACAGCTCTTGTTGAGACAAATCAATCTAATGGTGAGGCAAGTCAATCAGAGGCCATTTGGATACCGGCGGACTTAGTCCCAGTGCAAAAGTGACACTTCAGTACTGGTGAAAACCCTGTTTAAAATGAAAGCCTGCTGGCAGGCCTTAGCCAAATGAACTCCCAACTCAGGGTGGCTTAAGCCTAAGCCTAACAAACTCCAAGCCAGGGTTACTCAGGCTTAAGCCTAACGAACGCCAAGCCGTGGCTTAAGCCTAAGCTTAACAATTCGCGTCGCCTAGAGTCAGCTTGCCGCAAAAGCCTTGCTTTCATTTTTTAAATATTTTTTTTCTTTATTTTAAAATTTATTTTATATTTACCGAAAAGGACAATAAAGACAGGAATCAACAGCTTAATTAGGACTATTTAAACAAGGATTTTTTTGGTATTAAAAATGAATTTTTCTGATTTGGCAAGTTACCTGCCTGGCTTTTAAATGCCGATTTAGTCTGCTCGCACTTAAAGGGCCACAAACGGAGTAAATTTGTGGTAACATTTTTATTTTTTTAAGTTCTCTTTGAATTTTAACTAAATTTAAAAAGCAAAAGCTGAACAAATAAAATTTAATATGAACAACTTTGTGCGTGGGCAACACTTTCAATATTCGACCAAATTTGTAAATTGATAGAGAACTAATTAAAATTGAGTGAAAAACACAGTTGGATAATAAACTTTAATTTGTTTAACTGTTTTGTCAATTTTAAAACATTTTAATTGTATTTTTGATGCTTCCTATAGCTAAATTAAAAGCATGCAATACGAGCATAATTCTGTACGTGTCATAAAAACCAAACCTAATTACCGTATTTGTCGTATGTCGCAAAATAAAAGGCCTTTTTTAATAAAAAATTATTAAAATGCATTTTCATACTTTCTCCCAATCATCTCGCCTTATTGGCCTATGGGCCTTCGCAAAAACGTTTTCTTGCGACGAAAAATGGTCTAAATGGTTCGACCGTTTGATTCGTCGCCGCCACGTTTCGTCACTTCAGCCAAAAACCACGTTTTCGTATGATACAAATTTCTATTTAGCCGTTATCGGAAATTTCTTAGAAAAATGCAATAAAATCGATTTTTCAATTTTTGTCGAGATCTTACCCTATCTTTGAAAATTCGGCAGAGGACGTTTCGGCAGTGTTCTTTTTAATTTCTCAAGAACGGATACACCTATTTCGGGTTTTAAACTCAACCATATCGAACAAATAAGATGCCATTTAAAAGCTTTAAATGAAAAATATTATTTTTAAAAAACCCAAACGGCTTAATTCATGTAAAAAAGGTCAGGGTGAAAAAACACCCAAAATCGGGGGTTTTTCATATTGTTGAAAAAACTTTTTCACGAATTTTCTAATTGTTTAGTTTTGCCTTAACAATAGCTTTTAAACTTAGACCTTTCGAATGGCATCTTATTTGCTCGAGAGTTTAAAACCTGAAATAGGTCTTGTGTATCCGTTCTTGAGAAATTAAAATTCACTTCTTCCGGTCCGGAATTATGAAAAATCATTTTCCGCTCACTAAGGAAAAAAAGGAGCTGTTTTTTGGGTTTTCTAGAGGTTAGGAATCGCAGTTTTTTCTGCCATGTGCGCTCCTTCAAATCAAATTGAGTGTTTATGTTTTCTATCAAGGCGCATCTTGAAATCAATCTCGCGGCACAACAAAAAGACATGCTGTATGAAGTTAGTGTTTTTGATGAGAAAATATATTTTTTAATTTTAATACATTTTATTTCGACTAATTTTTGTCTGGATCTGTGGACTAGAGCCCGGTCCGATCGATCCCAAGATTTCCGATCGATAATTTTGGTCCGAGTTTTATAAAAATCTCCATCCAAATTTTGATCGATGAGAATTTTGAGATCTCGATTGAAAAGTATCGATATTCTCGGTCTGGGTTCAAAGTGGAAAAGGATCAAAATGCAAAATGTGTGTGATAACAGTTTACAGGATCAATTTTGACATGTCTTTGAATTTGAAATTGATTTGTTTTTAGGGAAAAAAATCGATTGAAATTCTTAATATGAAATAAATCTAAAACTTTAGGCATTCTTTAAAACGCATTCACATTTCTTTCATTATTGAGAAACAAAAAAATATAAAAAAATTATGCTAAAACGGAAATGACGATGCTGAACGGTAGCAGCACAAAAGCCGCCCATTTCCATGGCCGACATCGCGTCATTCAAATTCAATGCATTGGTGTAAATTGCGACAGCCGGAGGAACAATAATCCAAAGACAACACATTGGTCTCTTTACCCGGTAGAATTTATTGACCAAAACATTCAATTCGTTTATGGGCTTTCCTCATGTTAACGTCTAATCTGATCAGATTGCTGATCAATATGAAAATTTGTGGATCACCGAAAACACTTCACTTTGATCCCTCTCCACTGCAAAAAAATCAATATTTTTGTAAATTAAGAAAAAGTGAAAATAAAAATAAGTGAAAGAACTTATAACTGAATTGAATGAATTACAGAACAAATAGGTGAGTTCCCAATTCATTTATTTATTCGTTTATTGTCGAACACTTGAACCTCTAGATAAAACGTGACCAATTGGTCAATGCTTTAAATTCATCGGTTTGCTTCCATTTGCGTGGGACCGCCCTCTCCCCCAATGACATCGGTCTGCTGCCTCTCTCAAACAAATTCAAGCCGTTCACCGCCCTCCTGAGTCTGCTGTTTCTTCAGCTTCGTTCTCCTCCTCTCCATCAACGAAAATGCCCATTTGATGAGCGCGGGAAAGGGCGGAGAGAACCTAAACAGCAGAACCGGATTAAGTTTTTGGTCCTTTAAATGTAAGCAGACTAAAATAGCCTTTCTATCAGCAACCAACCACTAACCACTAAACCACCATCAATGTAAATCTCGCTCAAAAAGTCACTTTTAGGGGTTTACCAGCGCGTCGTCGTCCACTTTCATCACCCATTCGGCATTGGCACAAAACGATTGTTGCCATTCTAGGCAACCGTACCACTGAAATTTATTTAATTATTTTTTTGTAAAACTCTTTGAATGTCGGCGGATACTTTCAAAAGGATATGCGCGTAAATGTCAACAAAACCATGCAGAAACACCGAATCGCCATTTTTCGCCTGCTCCTCCTCCAACTTCTTTTGAACATCGCAGCTTCTCCTTCCCCGGCATCGGCGATCAAAAAACGAATCACTTCTCCTGGGACCTAAATATTCGAAAAATGCCAAAATAGGACTTATAACCGAAATTTTTTATTAGATNCCCCCCCCCCCCCTACACGCCTGTATTATGAACTATAAAATTATGTAAACATTAAATCATTATATTTTATTAAATCTTACTAATTTTGGTTTGGAAACCAGCCTCCAGCAATTTTCATTCACGTCAATCGCCTTATCATCCGAGCCAAAAATTTGTTTAGGACACAAGTGTTAAAACGCAAGCAACGGCGCTAAAAAATATAAATTTTACTAAATTCGCTTTTTGCAGAATTTTCACCAAATTGATTTAATTTCTAAATATTAGCACAAAAAGGGTTTTTATGTTAATATTATAAATAACATTTTGGCCAATTTACACCCCCTAGTCTTGACTCGAAAAACTTTTCCCATTTCATTTTGAGGGGGGGGGGGCGGAGAATGTGTACATTATTGTAAGTCATTTAAAGCTCTAATATCCTGAAAACAGTCAATAATTTTTAACATATTTAAAAATCGACCGATAGGCAAAAATTGGACAAAATGTCCGGTATTGGAAAGCGACAAAATCGAGTCGTATAAATCAAACAAACGGCCAAAAAACAGACTGAGAAAAATCGATTGATAAAGAATTCTCTAGGTTTATTTTGATTGTCGCTCAAAAATTTTGTGCGGAAAGGCGTTAAAACCAGACATGGACCCACAGAATCAACAGATCCGACAGCAACGCCCGGAATCAATGCAAAATTCCCCGCAAATGCGAGCGGAACCGTTAGCGGAGGACAATGAAATGTAAACCAAGGTTTGGGGCAAAGGAATGTTCAGGAAAATGGTCAACAATTTGGGGATTTGCGTAACCCTCATCCGGGACGGTTTCGGTACCTTCTCCGTCCACGAGTGAATCACCCTTATTACGGATATAATCCGGACAAGTCGGATTCGTACTCCGAAGAGATTCAACAAATCCCTTGGGACCAAACTTACGGAATCCTCCCACAAAACGAGAGAGGGGACATACAAGTTTTGGAAAGACACTCCATCCAAAATGCAACTGGAGAAAATTCTCACCCAATCTTGCACCCCAACCCACAAATTCAGTTGGCAGACCAAGAAGGGAGAGACCGATACGGACGCCCAATCGCGATCTCCACACCAGTTGAAGAAGTCCATAGACTGTTCGTAATCCCACCCCCACCGCAAAATTCGGCTCAAAATTCTCCTCACATTTCATACGGTCTTAATCCGAATTCTGAGGAGCACTCTGGAAGGGAAGCAGTAGAAGTACAGCAACCTGAAAATTTTCCACGCGGAAATTTTCAAGGGCAATTTCGGGGCGGAGAGCAAATTCGGTATGGGGTTGAGCGGGGCCGAAACGTGCAAGTTATTCAAAACCAAGGCGAAAGGCGAAATTGCAGGGATCATCCACACGGAAATCCCCCATTTAACAGAAACTGTGAAAGAATAAGAAATATGGGCACTTTTCCGAGACCCCACTGGGCTGGAAACCAAAATTTTGGAGCCGTACGGCAGGGAGCTCTATAATTTCGAGGCCCGGAAGAAAGAAGAAGACGTTACGGCGATTATCCGCACGGAAATCCGCACATAGAGCACAATTTCAGAGGAGGGCAAGAAATTCGAGACTACCCCCAACAAAATTGGCAGTATGCTGTAGGGAACGCCCCCGGAATACCACCTATGCCTGGCCAAGGCCTCCCCGAAATAATCATGGAGTTACATAAAGTGAGACTTTCAAACCAGTATGCCAGCGTCTTAAGAGAAATTCCCAGCATTCAAGGGACGGAAGGTCAAGACAAAATTCAGGAGTTTTCACCACTTTAGAAATCTGCACAAAAGAGTGGAAACCAGAAAAACGATTGGAAATTTTGAGAGCAAAACTTAAGGGAAAAGCAATCAAAGCACTGAACATGGCTTTGAAAAAAATCGGTCCACAAGCCCCATTCGGTGTGCAAAAACGGAAGTAACATCAATCCTCCGCGAGACTGATCATAGGGAAGCAAGCGCATTCAACGAGCTTATGCAGGCGGGTAAACAGAAGGTTGGAGAAGACATTGTGAATTTCGGGGAACGAATCCAACGCCTCGTCTGCTGTGCATATTCGGGAATCGAAGAAAGCCAGTTTGTACGAAATTTCGAAAAAATTTTTCATTGCGAACATTAATGATCCGAATATGGCCAGATTTTTGGAATGTCAGTCTAAACCTCTGCAGACATTCGACGAACTACTGATGATGGCGAACCGGTTGAGTTTGGTGGGCAAAGAACTGGCAGAAAAACCATCTCAATCAAACAGCGTTCAGCCAAACCAAAATTCCCGACCCATAAACCAGTACCAAAATTTCCCAAACTCGTCTGCTCGCAGTAGCTTCCAGAACAGACAATACCCTCCGCCGAGAGTACCGCAAAATCAAATTTTGGGGACTTGTTACGAGCCCAAGTCGACGAGTCAGCCCAAGTTCCCACCAAATTTCGGAGATAACCCGAATCACAACAATGCTGGGTGGCGAGACACTTATCAGAGCGATAATCGAAATAATCAAGCGACGGGCGCGAATTCAATTCCATTTCACAGCCAACCACCACAGCAACGACAAAACTTTCAGCAAGGGCAGGTATTCCCGGCATCACGAATAAACGCCAACACGCTTATCGTGACCAAAAAAACGTCGCAAAACGCGGACGGCACGGTTATTTTCGGCAACATTTGCCAAGAAAAAACACCAGAATTCGCGAAATTTTTCAATGCTCTGACCACCCACGCACTCGAATTTCCCTCTCAAACCCTGGCACGGGCAAAAACTGCGGCATGCCTTACAGTGGAAATAGAAGTGGGACTGAAAAAGCCAGGGCTCTCATGGATTCAGGGGCTGAAACAAGCATTGTCAACCCCGAATTCCTACACAATTTGGCCATTAAAAAGAAAATAAACTTACTAGATTGGGGGTTCAATCCAAACTCAGGGCCTACCAAAATTCCGGTCGGTGTTGCATCAATTTCCGGAGCAAGAATCCCGATCATTGGGGTGATCAACCTCCCGACCGACCTAGCGGAAATTAAAACGGAAATTCCCTGTCTGATAACCGCGGAGCCGTTTAGCTATGATTTGGTTCTCGGGACAAATGCATTGGAACAACTCGGCTATTATTTGGGAAGTGCAAACACCCACGAAATTCACCAGTTCAGATCCAAACCACTGCAACCGGGATCCGCCCCAATTTTAAATTCCGCCCGAATTGCCTCGAATACCGGCAACCACCCACTCCAAAGAGTTCCCGAAAATCTGACCGATGATTTGAAAAAGCAAAATGTTTTGGGCTTTGCAAAAGTCTCCGAAAATCCATTCATTCTGTTATCACGAGCGGAACCACAAATTAATCCTCTTGATAACCTGGGAAAAAATAAAAGATTGAGGCGTTTGCTTACTTTGTTCCTCATTTTCCGCCGCCTTTTTAAAATTCAATTATGTATCATAGGGCCCACACTCAAAATCGAACGAAAACCAGTCACGGCTTTTGGCGGATTTTCCAAAAAAAAATTAATATTTTTCAACAAAGATAAATTAAATGCACAAAAGAGAAGACCAAATGGGAAAGCTTTTATCCCGGTTTTTCAAATTCCTTTAAACTGCCTTATAATGATGGTACCGGGTTTTTACCAAGCATTTTTTTTCTTGTTTTTGTCCAGCAGTCCCGGTTTTTTTTTGACCGGGACCAAATTTAGTCCCGGTCCCGGTTTTTCCAAAAGTCCCGGTCCCGACTCTTCATCTTGTAATGTAAAGAATTTTCATAAAAACATGCGAAATATTCGACTTTAACTAATGTGTTTATATTTGGTTAATAAAACATTTTTTTGCGTAATTTTTCCGCCGTTTTGTCCCAATTCATTGATTGTCATTTTGTCTTTGCCAACTAGAGCGGATCGGAATCTCGCCAGGATTATTCGGGACCCCCGATCCTGAATCCCTGAAAATTCGCAACCCACCGGGATCGGGAGTGTCAAAATTGCGGGTTTCTTAATTCCAAGGTCCCGATACCGGTAAATCTCAATCCCCCCGGGATTAACGGCTTTTTTGAATAAACATGATTATTTTTGACGAGAATTTAGCAAATAATGTTTTTGGTTCAGCTTTCAACAAGTACAATTCAATTTTCCGTTTTTAACTCTCCGATCTTTAAAGTTTAAAAAGAGTAAAGAATTTTTGGTTGGTTAAATTTGGATACTCAATATTTATTGCGGAAATAGTGATTTTTACGGAATTTGAAATTTAATCGAGCATATCTCTTAGGCAAAGGTCGCAGACAGTTTTAAAGATTTATAGAGAAATTGGGGTTCGTTAGGCTTAGGCCTGAGCCACCTGGCTTAAGGTTTGTTAGGCATAGGTCTAAGCCATACTGGCTTGAGGTTTGTTAGGCTAGGCGTAAGCCACCTTGGTTTGGGGTTCGTTAGGCCTAAAAGCTTATATTCGATAAAACAACGTTGTTGTATTTGTGGGATTAATTTTATTTTATAGAAAACCCATTTTTTTAGCCTTAAAGCTAAATTTCCTTAATTATTAATAAAAAAACACTATTACTTATTAATCGACATAAAATAACCAAATATTAAATATTTAAAATAAGGTTTATTTTTTGAATTCTACCATTTAATTTTTATAAAAGTAATCACGTATTATAAATAACCAAGGTCGCGTTCAAGTTCTCCTCCGGACCTAATACAAACATTCATTCAAGCTGGCGTGACATGTCTAATTTTGTCAAAAAAAGCTCAATGAAGTAAGAAAATTATTTAAAATTCAAATAATAAAAGGGCACGATTGTGATTTTTTTGAAAAATATAAAAGAGATAAAATTGATAAATTAAATTTTAACCCCATCTAAAGGAAGTCAATTAAATTATATAATTTATTTGATAATTCTTAAAAAATAAAAAAATTGGTTAGATTAACAAAAAACAAATAAAACTAAAATTAAGATAAATCTAATTAAAATGATCTATTCAGTGCAACTGAAAAGAGCTGGATGATAAAAGGTTATATGCAATTACAAAATAATATATTATATATGTTTTACTAAAAATGCTAAATGTAAGTTTAAAAAATTTATTAAAAAAAGTTTCGTAAGACCATAAATGGTGTTTTTTATGTATAAAATAAAAATAATAATTTGTAAATAAAGTAATAATCAATGCCTATAGGCGGTGAAGTGTCAATGGGTAAAGGCGGAAAACACTCGCGCACTATTTATGTACTATTATAACTAAAAAATAACAAATGTGCCTAAAATTTTTTTGAAATATAACAAATTAATTTATAACAATATGGACCGATATTTTGCTCCCGCAAATTAAAGGGCCAACAAATTCATCGACCGCTTCCGCTTGGCGGTTAATTTTAAAGGGCAAAATAGGACAGTTAATAATAAATTTGCAGTCTAATTAAAATTTTTAAATTAATATAAGAACAAAATTATAATTCTATACGCTATAAATGTTAAAAATTTACTTACTTAATTATTTTTTATGTTCAAATAAAAATTTAAATTTATATCATAAAATGAACTTATTACAAAACACGGAAAATTTAAATCATGTATAAGGATATTGATAATCATATAAAAATATGAATTAAATCAATTATACAAACAAAAAAATTTTAGTTAAATTATATAAAATATATTTAGATGTAATACCCAATAGTTACAGTACGCAGTTCAAACCATCAACACCGTCACATTGCAAGGTCTTCAAGGGTGCGTTGCGGCAAATATCGAACTGCCAATTCCAAAAAACGGATGGAGCACATGTCTTTGTATTGAAGCTTTTTTCATCTGCATACCATAATAAGATCATTTCAACTTGAAGTAAAGAACAAAATAACAAATTAATATTTCAACTTTTCGTCCATTTTTTCTAAGTTAAATCTAATACCTTGAAATGTTGGATACAAAACGGGGGAAAAACAACTATTACTTATTAGTCTGCGTATTTAAAAAAAGATTAAAGTAAAACAAAAACTGTTAAATTTAAGCTACTTTAAAGTCATAGTTATTAATACCCGAATAAATTTGAGTCATTATTTTATCATAATCAGGTTACTGTGTGCGTGCGTAAGCCAAGGCGATTTAAAACTTAATATAAAAGAAAGTTAACTACATAAATTATAATTCTTACAAATTGCAACACTTTAGCCCTGTTAATTTTCTTGAATACTAATATTTATATTTCAACACACTTAATCGGCATTAAACTTATAAAACAAATATTTAATTCGTTTAAAAAATGCTTGTTTATTTAAATTAAATTTGGTAATTTAAAGAAAGATATTTATCAAAAGGCTAAATTTATTTAAAATGAAATATGTTAGAAATGTAACAAAATGACAATAAAATTAAAAAATAATAAATTTGTAGTCAGTTGAAGCATTTTAAAATATTTAAAAAATAATAAGTAAATGCATTTAATGTATAAAAAATTTGCAGTCACGTATCTCGGTTTCTAAGTTTATCTATTATAAAAATAGACAAAAAGTTTTGTTTGCCAAGTTCACTCAAGAAAAAATCAAAGTGGGCGGCATATGGTGGCATTAACAATTTGCAAATGCAGTATGATCTTAGATGGGTCAATCACCGTTTATAATTGTCGACCCTACTACCCACAAGTTCATACACAAGGGATTGAGACTACTTGGCGGGCTCTTAAGCAGAGTTTAAAACATTTACATGGCACTAACCATGACATGCTTCCTACTTGGCTTTACCAATACATGTATCGTCGTTTTCATGGAAACAGCAAAATTTTTCGACATCTTAAGAATATCGTTTACATTTTCCTGAGTTCATAACCTTTTGTTACTCAAATTATGATTGGACGCATAAACTTTGATTGGACGCATAAACTTTGATTGGACGCATAAACTTTGATTGGACGCATAAACTTTGATTGGACGCATAAACTTCGACTGGACGCATAAACTGAAGTAGAGCCAAATTGAAATGAAATATTGAAAAGAAAAACAATAAATAAAGAAATTGTGGCGATTTAAAAAAATACAGTCCTACAAAACCAAAAAGCRATGAAATTTTGACAGTGATAATATGTAATAATTTAATTTATGAGGAAATTAAACTTATCATATCAATAACAACATATTTTCATTCAGAATATCATTTTAAAATGTGAATTTATGAGGTCTCCATGTTAGTGGAAAACAAAGCTGGAATGCCATGGCCAACCCGATTTGGCCTCTGTTGAATGGCGACTCATAAAATAAAAAAAATTCCAAACTTATGAAATGATGAATGCGTAAATCGCCTTTTAATTAAATAAATATCAAATTACAAAATATTTAGTCCTACATACCTATAAAATATTCATACACTAAATTACTTAATAATCCACTCAAATAGGTTAAAAGGTTATTCGTAACCCACAATAATTAAAATAAAACAATTTGCCAAGCTACATGAATAAACTGTTTTTAGCTACAGGATAATTAAATTACCTCCAAAGTTTTGATAAAATTTAATGCAAAAAATATGGGTAAATATTTAATTGTAAGCGTTTAAAGTTGATATTATCGTTCTGGGCCGCCTTACATATAAGAAAGAATGCACTTCGCGCAAAAATGATAAATAAAAAAATACAGTTAAATAAACAAAATTTATTTTAAATTTTATTGAAATATTTAAAAAAAGAATTGTAAAATAATAAAGGCAATCAACATTGGCTGAATGACACAAAGAAATTTTAGCAGTTGAGCAGCTTGATAATATCTCAAATTTACTTATCAAAAAACAAAAAAAAATATTATTATTCAATAAGAAATAGAATTTGATTCTTCAACTGCAAAGATATGTTTTAAAATAAAAATAAATACAGCCCAGTTAAAATTATTGTTTAAAAAAATATTATACAAATCATACTTATTTTAAATATAGATACGGAAATGTCTCTATGTTAGCGGAAAACAAAGCTGGAATGCCATGGCCAACGCGATTTGGCTTTTGTGGAATGACGACATTTATTTTTAAATAATTAATATTAGATTTAGATCAGCGAGAGTAAAGGGGAGCAAAAGCAAATTACATGGCACAAAGACGAAAAATTATAAGAATACAATAGCATTTTAAAAATTAGTTATCGTAAAAACAAAAAGCTTTCTGAAAAAAATAAAAGCAAATAAGATATAAAAACATTTAAAAATGGAAAAATATGATATATTTAAGAAATGCAAATAAATAATAAACTTAATTTGAAACCCTAAAAAATATCAGCGAGGCTCACAAAATTTCAAAGAAAATTTCAAACAGTGGAATCCTTAAATTCCAAAAATTATTTAACAAAATAAAAAGAAAAACATAATTAAAAACATTACATAACTACTTAAAATTGCAAAAATTATTTAACAAAATAAAAAGAAAAATATTAAAAACTATAATAAATATTTATGCATTTACGATTATGCCTTGGAAAGCCGCGACTTGGCCTTGATGTATTGATGTATTTTTAGAAAATTTACATTTTGCAAATAAATCTGCCGTTATATAAAAAACAAAGCAAGATTATAAATAAACAACTTAATAAAAAATAATATATAGGTCAGAAACCAAACTTTTACATTCCTTAATTTTTTCTTCATTAAATCTGTTTTAAAATTTACAGTTGACTTTATGTTTTATAAAGTAAACTTATAAGTTTCATGAATATTAAAAACAATCAAATAAAAAACATGACAAAATAAAAACTATATTTTATAAACTCATTATAAAAACGACTAATAATAATTCTCAATTAATTTCATTAAACAATTAAAAAAGAACCTTGAAAAATTACTTAATGCGCATACAAAGGAAATTAAGCCTTATAGAACTTTTTAAAAAATTTAAATGATCGCCAAGATTTATTGCAAACCGACCATTGATCGATCGTTTGTGACCCTGCCGCGAAACCAATCTCTCCAGCGCAAATTTCCGTAAATAACAAATTATTTAGTATTTTAGTTATTTAGTTTTGTGTTAAACTTCCATCAAAAAATATTCATTATAAACTTTAAAAATTAAGTTTAAAATAAAATACCAATATTTAATAGACATTTAAAATTTTATGAGTCTTTAATTAGCGATTTTGTTTAGGTTAGTGAATTTTTGAACATAATTAATTTTAACTGTTCTATGACTGCTTTTTAGCAATTTTAAGCAAAATAGAATACGACAAAAATTAAAACCAATATTACAAATGCATTATAAAAAGCGATAAATTGATTAATTCTCGATTAGATATCATTATACAATTAAAATGCGTTAATCAAAAAATATATTAGAATTATTTATACAATGTGTAAAACCAAAAAAGCTATTTGCTGCAAAATATAAATCCATTTTATTAGATTAGAAATTTACAAATATCATTATTAAAATGTTAAAAAATCGTCTTACCATAAAATGCAAATTAGAGAACGTATTTTTAAGTTTTTATGTTTATATGATTTAAAGAATATGGCTCAAAAATATTGAAAAGAAAAACAATAAATAAAGAAATTGTGGCGATTTAAAAAAATACAGTCCTACAAAACCAAAAAGCAATGAAATTTTGACAGTGATAATATGTAATAATTTAATTTATGAGGAAATTAAACTTATCATATCAATAACAACATATTTTCATTCAGAATATCATNATAACAACATATTTTCATTCAGAATATCATTTTAAAATGTGAATTTATGAGGTCTCCATGTTAGTGGAAAACAAAGCTGGAATGCCATGGCCAACGCGATTTGGCCTCTGTTGAATGGCGAACCATCAATATTTAAAAAATGAATAACCTTTCGGTGAGCATCTATGGTGGACGAACAAATATTGTTTAAATTTTTTATTTGTAATATTGCTAAGCCATTCAATCTGTAAATTTGTGTAATTACTTTAATATGATACATTACAAATGGCAACATTGTTTAAAGGCTTTATAATATCTTACAATGAAAAATTATATTTTGTTTAGGCATGATTCTAAATAATTGTTTACTTCAACAGCTCGCATATGATTTTCAAGTGCCTCACAGTCTGTCATTAGGCGATTTGCGCTGCTGTAAAATGCATTTAAAACAAATTAATTTTCTAAGCCTTTACAAAAATTGTTGTACCAATTACAAAAAGATAGATAAAATTTAAATTTAAACGGTTAAATATTCGTTTTTTGCCATTAAAAACTTTAAAAATAGCTAAATTATCTTTAGTTAGAATTAATAATAAAAATACAATATCTGTTCATCGTGAAAGAAAGCTCGGTCTGGTAAGACGTCAAAAAAGGAGTTCTGCAATAAAAAATATATGAAAATAAATAATAATATCTTAATGCAAAAATATTTTATAAGCAATTGTTTCGTCCTCAGCGCCGTTGATAATCCGATTGTGTTATTTGGGTGATTTTTTTCGTTTAAAGACAACATACATACACAAATGTCAATCAATTTCAAAAAATATAATCTTACTTTTATATTTAATAATTATTTTAATTTTTCAATATAAAAACAATATACTTAATTTTTTAATCACTGGAAGCACAACGACATCACCACAAAGATGCAATGTGCGCAATAAACCCGGCAATACAATTAATCAAAAATATTACAACTTGAAATAAAAAATAACAAATTAATATTTCAACTTACCTGAATAACTTTGAGTCATTATTTTATTATAACCCAGTTGATGTGCGCGTAAGTAAGCCAAGGCGATTTCAAAACTTAATATAAAAGTAAGTAGAATAAAATATAAATATAATTCTTAGAGAAATGCTGAAGCAAAACTTTACCCCTATTAATTTTCTTGAATACTATTATTTCTTAATTATTAAACTTAATTTAATAAGTTAAAAAAACAACGGCTATATTTGAATTAATTATAATATGAACAAAGCTTGCGGAGCTTGGTCAGTATGATAATTATTAATTATGAAATTTGTTTATTTAAAATTTTACTATAAAAATGGATTGTACTAGATTAAAGCAAAAGGATTTACAAAAAAGAATGATGTCCAACCTAATCATTTTAAATAATCTAAAAAGCATGAGAACTTAAAATCAAAACAAAAACTTTAATATTAAATTTCTGCACCAGAAATAGCTTACATTTATTTACTAATTTTAAAATTACTTAAACAAACTTTTTGCAATGTATAATATTTTTGTCATGTCGCTGGCGATGCGTTTAAAGCGCCTATTCAATCTAATTTTACACTTAAGGTATAAAATAAAAGGAATAAATAAAGTAAACGAATTTTGTTTAATAAATATAATTTATGCCAAAAACTTAAAAACGTTATTTTATTTTGTTTAATACTAAATATATTTATCTGCCATATATAATTTATTCAAAACGATTTTAAAATCAACAAAAAAAATTAATTATTGTTGATTGATCATAAATATTGTACATAAAGCTAAAGAAACTTCTTGGCACAAACGATTAGTCAATATTTTGCTGTATATGAAGGTATAGATCACATTGGAGACTTTGATTTTTTTCATTACAAAAGAAAATAAATAACAAATTATGAGAGTTGCCAAAACTCTTAAAATTAGCAGATTAAAGATCTACAAAATTCAAAGATGATCAGTTTATTAAAATTGAAAATACATATTTATAAATTTATACTCAAATATAATTTGTTTGTCGGAGTCGGAAAATGCATTATGTAATCGCGTGAAAATATTTGCATTAATATTCCATCTAATTACGATTAGCAAAGCTAAGAAATATTACAATTTAAATGCGTTGAATGCAAAAATTAAGTGATAAAAATGAAAGATGTGTGGAAAACAAAAATTTTTAAGTCTCTTAAATATAATCCGTCTGCTCACGACGGCTGTATTGGTTACAAATTTAAAAATCAAATTATTGAGTTTAAATCAACAACGCATTCAATCTTAATTTATAATATAATCATTTTAAAATAATTATTGTTAAGGCATTTATTAATTTTATATTTAGAGCATTTTTGTTAATAAAAACATATGCATGCAACAATGAACAAAACCTTGAAAAAAACTTTTACACCCCTTAATTACCCCTGACTATGAGGCGTTTTGGTTATAAAAATCGTTAGATGCACACTTATACAACACGAAGTAAATTCTGTCTTCAATCTACTAATCGTTTTATGCAGTTTTTCGGCAAATGTTTGTTAACACTTGTTGGTTTTTTATTATTACCGTTTTTTTGCAAGAAACTTTTTAAAGATTTTAATTTTTGATTAATGATGTTTACAAGTATTTTATAATTTATATCTGATTTTCTAATAAAAATTTACTAAATACATAGGCGACAAACTATTCAGCTAGGAATGTCACCCGACTAAAAAACTGTTTCAAGCAATTTATTAAAAATCTCAAAATTTTCATTTTCATCTTAAAATATTATAAGATATCGGCTTTGTTTAGTGGCTCGGTTGGTTGGTTGTGGCTCGAGGTCTTCGAGTTTGTTAAATATGCATTTCTCATCGTTGTCCAATTAGTGATTTTTGCTTTAATTTTCAGAAAATTGCGAATTTTTTAAAAATTTCCCCGGCGGCGCCTTTCAGCACCGTCCTCGCTTATATAGTAAAAAATGCGCGTATCTACGTACTGGTTAGCAAGCAGAATAAAATAGTTTGCTGTTTTTATTTTTTAAACTATTTTTAAAATTTAGACTGCATAAAAAATACTTAATTCTTTAAACAAATGAATATGCTAATGATGAAATCTGCATACGAAATATGCAATTGGAGATAAAATGCACCACTCTGTTACAATTAAAAAAGTATTAACAATAATTTATGTCAAAAATCGTGAAGATATAAATATGATATATATTAAGAATAAATAATTAAACCTTCAAAGTCTAAAGATCATAACTGTATTTTATTTTATAATAGAAAAGTAACGATTATGTAATAAAACTCCCCCGGAACGTCGTCGCAAAAGCACCCGCCATTGGACTCCCCTCGGATATCAAGATGTCCGTTTTCGTTGGCCCGATACCTGTAATTATATAACACAATGCAGAAGTCTTAATGATAGCGGGAGCAAACCAATTGGATAAAATAAAATTTAAAATACAAGTTTTATTATATTCATGATTAAAAAATTTTTTAATATTAAAACAACCAATATTATTTATGAAATTTTTTTTAAATATATAAAAATTGTTACTCAAATATATGAAAATATTAATTAACATAGATTAACAAAAAATATGTTTAATAATATAAGACAATGTTATTAAAACAATTAACCTAAATATTAAAATTCATTTAATTATTTTAGAAACATTGTTTGTTTTCCTAATATACAACCATGTTATTAAATGTAGGCATGTTTTTTAAACTACTTAAATTTTGGCTTCTAATAGTGGAAAAAAAATCATTGTGAATACAAATATATAAATTTTATGGGAAATTAAAGAGCACTGTTAAAATTCAACTTGTATCTATAAGGAAATTTACCGTGTGTTGGGCGAATAAATAAATTCAAAACTATATTAAAATAGACCTATTTCAAAAAGACTAAACTCAAAATCAATTTTACATTAATTCCGCTAACCGTATAAGTATAATTATTAAAAATAGATGAATAAACAAATATCTCGCCGTTAAAAAGTTAGTGGGACTTATCAAATACGTGGGTGAAGCTATTACATAAAACCCCGACATATCATGTAAGCTTACAAATAATAAAACCTTTGTGGTTTAATTAAAAACCATTTTTAAATATAAAAACTAAACTTTCAATAAATTAAAACTTAAGAAACAAATAAAGATATAAAATTTAGACATATTAAAATATTGAAATCAAAGTAAAAAAATCAGCAGCAGTGGAAAGCAAATTGGTAAATTTGAATTTGAATAACATTTTATTCTAAAAGCAAAAGAATTTAAAAAATTTATAATCAATTATATACATTAACAGAAATAAAAGTTGGTTAAAATGAATATGCTGTGGAAAAATTACGGATAATAAAAATTTTAATAAATTATATTTAGCAAAAGCTAATTTTATGCGATTAATCTAATTGTGATTTAGAGAGTCAGACGACGAGAGTAATTGGGCATCAACGCACCCCATCTAAAAATTGTTTTAGTTTCTTTTTTGAATATTTTATTTTTTGAAGAAATATATTCAAAAAAGTAACTAAAACAATTTTTAGATGGGGTGCGTTGATGCCAAATTACTCTCGCCGTCTGACTCTCTCTTTTTAGCACACTATTTCTTCAAAAAATAAAATTTCAAAAAAGAAACTAAAACAATTTTTAGATGGGGTGCGTTGATGCCCAAATTACTCTCGTCGTCTGACTCTCTCTTTTTAGCACACTATTTCTTCAAAAAATAAAATTTCAAAAAATAACTAAAACAATTTTTAGATGGGGTGCGT
>MEIZ01000249.1:6174-60718 GCA_001723225.1 Globodera ellingtonae | reverse complement strand
CCCCCCCCCTCTATTCACATCTACCAACGCGCACGCTCTTTGAGTTTATAAAAGATAAACTTAAATAAAAATTATAATATTATTATGATAAATATGAGCAAGGTAGATAAAATATTGAAAAAAGTTTATTTTGACCTCAAGTCTCCGTCAAGTTTTGCGGGGGTAAATAAACTTTAGAGGAAGCGAGAAAGATAGATCCAAATATTAAAATGGAGCATGTTACAAAGTTTCTCGAAAAACAAAGGACATACACACTCCATAAACCTATTAAAAAAAGATTTCCAAAATTAAAGACAGTCCCCAGCGGCTTTCATACTGACTGGCAATGTGATCTATGTATTTTTGATCAACTGACAAAACAAAATAATGGATTTAAATATTTACTAGTCTGCATAGAGGTTCTGAGCCGAATGCTTTTTGTTGCTCCGGTAAAGTCAAAAAGAAGTGAGGATATGATTGAGGCCTTTGAAAAAGTCTTCAAAAAATCAAATATTCTTCCAAATAAATTGTATAGTGACAGCGGACTTGAATTTCAGGCAAATAAAATGAAAAGATATTTTGAGGATAAAGATATAGTAAAGCACGTGATGTACAGCCCAAACTTTCATGCGGGTTTAGTTGAACGGGCTAATCGAACAATAAAGGAGCGTCTCTATAGATACTTTACTAAAAATAATACCCTTAGGTGGGTTGATGTTATAGATGAAATTGTTAAGAACCTAAATAATAGTGTTCATCGAACCACGGGTATGAAACCAACGTCCGTAAAATTTGAAAATGCCAGAGCACATGGGAGAGGTTATATAAGGAAAATGTGGTTCCAGAGTCTAAGAAGAAATTTAAAAGAGGTGATATCGTTCGCATCACAAAAGAAAAAGGAACATTTACAAAAGGTTATTATCCGAATTTTACCGAGGAACTGTTTAAAATTTCCATTGTCAATCCAACAAATCCGGTCTCCTATCGCATTGTAGATTTTGACGATAATTTAATCAAGGGTATTTTTTATAATCAAGAACTTGTAAAATCAAACGAAGATATTTTTAAAATTGCAGAGGTCATAAAAACGCGTGTTAGGAAAGGGATTAAAGAACATTTTGTAAGGTGGGAAGGATATTCAGAAAAATTCAATAGTTGGGTAAAAGATTCAGATCTAGTAAAATAATGGATGATTTTTATATTGTGTTACCATCAAATACACCCGTTTCAGGAAACAAAACCTCAAAGTTTACCGTAAGACTACCAGAAACACTAGAATTAGACACAAGCTGGTCAGTTGCCCTTTCTTCGATAATTTATCCCTATTCGTTCACAGCTCTCGGAATAGAGGGAAGAGAATTTATTAACGTCTTTGAAAGAGGAAAGACGGAAGGTTTAAAAATATACCTGCCCGATATGAACTTTAAAACTGCAAGAGGGCTGGAAAAGAAAATTAATGAAGCATTTTCTCATTATTATGATTTGGAAAAACGACAAGKGAGAAGAAAAAGAGAGGCAAAATCAAAAGAAGAGAGCAGAGATAAGCAAATTRACTCTGCTAAAAGAGCAGCCGATCGAGCCTGGAAAGAGACTCAAGGATAKGTYCAAAAAGCTAGCAATATAATAACGCAAACAAGGCGTCTAATAGCAGAATCAAAAGAATTGAGTTCAAACTCACTCGAAGCTCCGGGTGTGAAGGAGTTGTTTGAAAAATTAGCACAAAAGAGTACAAACTTTGAATCATTGTTTGAAGAAATTAACACGCTTTCAAAAGAAGTCGAAGGTGCTCAAAATAGTACGCTAGAAAGTGTAGCTAAGCAAGATCTTAAGGGGGCGAAAAAATTTGCAGACAAAGCAAAAGTTGCTGCAAGAATTGTTAAAACCAAACAGATGGAAATAGCTAGAGAGCATGAAAATACTACTGAAGAGGGATTTGCCGGACTTGTAACAAGAGTAAATAAGACTATTGGAGGTTTACAGCCACAAACCCACACCCAATCAGAAGATCAGAATAAAGAGGCACCGCAACACGCCGAAATTGAACCAGTCGAAGCAGAGAGAAGTCGTTAAATTGATAACATAAATTGGGTTTACTTTGACCTTTCTATGCGAGTCTGCATTTTCCTGCTCAAGCTTGAACACTTTTGTTTTTTCTCGCTGGTTTTCATTCAGCTACCAAAGTCTGATTTCGGATGCTCAAACAGTGTATTTTTTTGTGAATAAAATTTTCAACTCTTCCACGCAGTTTTCGTCCATTATAACTCAAATACAGTTTAAATAAACGGAAGGCATAATCTCGAATTCCATATAAGCATCATTAGTCGGCTTTATATTTTTAGTTGTTTAACTTGTAAAAGAATATGTTTCGTTTCGTAATTACTAGGGAGCGGATTTTTAGGGACTAAAAAACGTGAAATAAGAGACATATAAAGGGCTAAAAAACACAAAAAGTGGCAAAATAAGGACTAAAAAATGTGCTAAAAATAAATTAACTAAATCCAGTCAATTTATGCGTAAAAACATTCAAAATTTGTCAGTCTGTATTAATTTTCCTCTTTTGTAAACCCAATATTTTTCACATTTTTTTGAAACTTTATGAGAAATAATCAAAAGTAAATTTTTGGAAAGATCTTTAGGGCTTAAAAAATTTAAATTAAAAATCGATGCTATTTAACTGAGAAAACTATTTCATTTAATGATAACATCAACAGCAATTCAATTACAAGCAAATAGAGAGAGGGAGCCGATCAATGAACCCGAATTCGAACAATTTTCGAAAATTCAAAAATTTTCAAAAAATTAATTTCATCTTAAAATCTTCAAAAAGCATGAATTCGATCTCTACTTGCCTTTTTGTTGTAATTTTTTGCTTTTTGAAGATTTTAAGATGAAATTAATTTTTTGAAAATTTTTGAATTTTCGAAAAATTGTTCGAATTCGGGTTTGGGGTTCTAAATCGGGTCTAAAGGAGCTCATACTCGGATTCTACGGCCCCCTCGGATTCTACGGCCCCGAAAAATTATTTTTTTAAAATTATATTTCACTGCCCAAAGGATCACTGCCCAATCGATCCACTGCCCAAACGATCGGTCACCATCCCCCCCCCCGGGCTGCAACCCTAGTTGAGATATTCAAATGAAAAAGTTTAAAAAATGCAGAAAGATTAATTTTTTACTTTTTGGGATGTCTTCTCCATTTAAAAAATTTTTAAGGTTAGTGTCAATTTTTGTCAAAATTAAATTTTCCCAAAAGGGGATCCTTTTGGGATTTCATCGAAAAACCTACATTTATAACTAAAAAAACAACCAAAGTCTATTTAAATGTTAAATAGTAAACTAAATGAAATCATTTTACTTAAATCTCCGTTTTTTGGCTACAGTGTGGTAACATTTGTAACTATTAATTGTTATTAGAAATTAAAATTATGACTGTTAAGAATTCAAATATTTCGGTGCTTGCAGCATGCGCGTAAAAATATTTTAAAAATCATAAATCTAACTTAAAGCTTAACCATAAAGTCGGATTAAAAAATATTATCAATTGGTATTCAATTTTAGCAAAATACTTATTCAATTTGTTTATAACCACTGTTGACAGCTATCTAGCCCAAAGAAGCGGATCTCGTCATTTCCACACACGACGTCTCAACTTGCTGGATTACAATATAAGCAATCAAGAATAATTAAAACATGAAAATTTCATCTATTAATAATTTATCATTTTTTAATTTAAAACTACAAAAATTATTATTTTAATTATTAATTAAATACAATTTTTAAAACGACAAAAAAGATTTTTAATAAAAAAAAATTGCCCAAAGCAGCAGACGAATTTTATATTGAGCAAAAAAACTGAATATCTTTAAAATTACATTTTAATAGTTCAATATAACAATTAAAATTTTAATTTTAACCCAAATAAAACTGAATGAACCTAGAAATAGTACGACTATCGTCATATATAAATTAAAATAAGTGCCAAATTTGTAAGAAGCCAAAACAAACTATTACAAAAAGAAAGAATAAGTTAACTCGAAATTATCAAAAAAACTTCAATTTCAACAACAACAAGAAAAATAGCAATTTTGTTTACCAATTTATTAAATTAAATAAACAATTTAAGTATGCGACCGGAATTTTTCGTATTGTGCAGACGATTCAACTGCTCAGATGTATGTTGCGAATAAATAAAATTTGAAAGCATTCGTATAATATATTAAAATAAAATACTAAACTTGCATAATATTTTAACTTTATAATGAGTGAGATTAAAATCATAACAAAACTTTGAACTATTATAAAGCATGACCTCGGACCGGGCCAGGCTATCTGCTTTGCTTATATTAAAATGTAAAAATATATTATTAGGTGTTTGCATCAAAAAATGTAAAAAATTTTTGTTTTTTAAATCGGAAAGCTAGAAATAATTACAAAAACCTAAATGATGTGTATCAAAACCTGAGTGATTTGCGGCAAAACAAAATGAAACAAAATTAAAAAATATATATATAATAACAACATAATTTAAACCGTTTTTACTATCAAAATAATATTTATTGTGTCCCAGGAAGCACTTAATGTACACCAACGTGTGCATAAGAACAGGAGCCTAACTACCACCAATTTATGGAGGGACCTATTGGAGCTCCGCGCTTCATACCAATACACAAATCTACTAGTTAGGGCTAACAAACTTTAACTAAGCTTATGAAATTTATAAAATTCTACACAAATCAGATAAGCTAAAAAGCCATATATAAACAATGTAAATATTAATAATGATAAATTGATATATTAACTGATGGCCCGCTCGCCACCAGTTTCTTTTGTAAGCGCTTAAATTTGAAGTGATTGGCTCTCAGCAAATTGTTTTAATTTGACTCAAACAGGTTATGCGTGCTGCACGCCAGTGGCAGTAAATGTAAAATTAATATGGATATTTTTATCAACTTTAAGAGGAACAATAAATACTACAATATTAATTAATTCTAGTAGCCCAAATGAAGGAAAATGAGGAAGCAATATCTGAACGCCTTCCACAAACCATCCACCCAAATGAGCGCGATAGGAAATTTTTAAATAGAGATCTAATAGGTAAAAAATGCGGAATTGCAAAATGTAAAAATTGCGTGAAAAACACTCACTATCTAATTAATATGATAAGAACAAATTATAATTTTAAAGATTTGTTGCAAACAAAAATGGTGGAGGTGTCGTATTAAACTACTATACAGCTTTGAAAAAAACATTTGGACAAATACTTATGATACCTTAATTTATGTGCTGATTTTAAGACCAATTCAGGAAACGTATAAATCTCTATCTACAACTTGGATAAATTATAAAAAGTGCATGGTATTGAAATCGTTTTGTTCACAATTATCTGATTCCAAAGCAGCGTTTTGTTCACGAATGAACTGATCTGAAAGCGTGTGATTTTAATTAATAACAGTATAAAGAAGTTACAACAATATTTATGGAAAAAAATATTCAACAACGGCAGTTAATTAACTTTTTAAATGTAAGTGTTAAAATGTTTTAACAGTCATTTTATTGAATCTTTGCAAAACAGTCGACACCAGGGATGGTCGCCGACGACCTCAAAAAATTTCGGAAATCGGAATTCCGAGGCTTAAAAAATTTCTGAAATCGGAATTCCGAGTAGCGTTAGCTTAAATTTTCTAAGCAAATCTTAATCAGTCGTCGAAGAACTACTTATATTAAATTTATATCTAGATTAATAAGATTTTAGAAAATTATTAATTTTACCTAACAAATATGTTTATATTACTCTTATTTTGCGCATTATTTGTTGTTTTATTACTTTTATATTTATTTATAGTCTTTAATTTTAGACATAGTTGATTTTTAACACTTTTCTTTAAATCTAAATCAATTAATTGCTAAATATCTTATAATTTAAAAGTTAGTAATTTACGAAAAAAATTACTGTTGCTGCAATAATAATACTATAACACTTTTAAATCTGTTGAAAAAACAAAGAATAAATAACAATCCTTTAAATTTTTGTTGTAAGTGTATAATTATTTCATTGATATATTAAAGTGCATTGCACAAAATTAAAATTTAGCACTGATGTTATTAGAAAAACTTTTTGCGAGTAATAAATTGAAATTGAAAATGAAATATTAAATTAAAATTTAAAAAATCAAAAAATTTTATTCAAGTTTAACGATATTATTTTCACGATTCGCAATTGCATACCAAATATTTACAAAAAAAGGTTAACTTTCAGATATTAGAATTTCTAAAAACCCGATTTATCATACAATGATAGATGAATAATAAATGAATATAGCAAACTGCTTTTATGCACCCATTTAACAACAAGAAGTATAAACCTAAGTTTTTTATATAAAGATTGGCAACCCTTAAAGAAAATTTATTCATTATTGATATGCAAAATTAAAAAAAGTAAAATCAGAGTTAAAAATCAAAAAAACAAAATGTGAATTCACATTAAACAATGTAATTTATTATTAAAAATCTATTTAAGCGAATTTAAAAAGAGCGTACAAGAAGCCATGCTGTAAAAAAACGTATAAATGACACAAAATCATAAATTAAGAAAGAAACCTAAAAATTTTTAACAAAAAATCCAACAATCAATTCAGTCGTAAATTTGGAACGACAGCTTTGTATCCAAATAATTGAATATTAAACTCCAACATAAACACAATAAAATTCAAAAGTAAAAGTATTCGTAAGCATAAAAATTTAAAAAATGATTATACATATTTATCAAACCGTGGCGCTCAGCGTAGCCCTGGGAGATGTAAGTTACGCTGTATTCGGCGCGTCGCTCAACAAAAGCACTTAAAATAAACAAAATCAATTTTGTTGATATCGCATAAATTATGAAGGTAAAAAACTTTTAAAATAATAATATTTGTTATTAACTAATAACTTGAAATAACTCATTAGGTTTGCGAGCTATATTGATTTTACTGAATTAAATAAAAATATTTACTTGAAAATTTTTAAATTTATTTTCTTATTTGCAAATATTTCAGCATAAAAGTAAATACTAATACAAGTCACAGTAAATTACTTATTTTTTGCTGAAATACATCGAACTTAAAATTTACTTATTAAAAATTAATCTCGATTACAAAACAAAACACAAAGATAATTTATTTATATCAAAAATATACATAATAATAATTATACATTCGTTTCATAATAAAAATCAGCGAATACGACATAATGTTAAACTAAAAAAAAATAAAAGTGCAACATCCTATATTACGCTTTAATAAAAATGTTAAAAAATTTTTAATTAACAGTCTAATAAAAAATTTAAACGGTAACCCCCACTGCCGGCAGACGGCTATGGAGTGACCGGCTACAATTGCCAAGAATGGGGCGCGGCATTTTACGACAAGGGTACATATTGCATAATATGTACTCAAATATAAAGTAAATATGGTTTCTTTACAGGAAATTTGTATCAAAATAAACAATTAAAGCCATTGATCGAGTTACCTACAGCAATGAAAATGAACCCCCAGATGTTCATCATATCGTGATAGACGAAGACGAGGAAATTTCAGTGCACGGCGCAAAAGCAAATTATAAACAAAAACACCGCACCTAGAATCGTAAAGAAAAATAAATATTTATTAAACATACAATTTGGAATATGGATATATTGAAAGAAAAAAAGTATGTAAAAGTATGTAAACATGAAAGAATCTTTGTTGGGCTTCATGGCCCCGATCATATACGTAAGACTAATCAACTGACTGATGAAGTAGTGTTAGAAGTTTTTGAAGCCATGGATGGGCGGTGTCGTTGGTTATTTAAAAAAATTTATCTGATTTATCAACCTTATTAAGGCCAAAACTTAAAAAGAATAAACTATTTTAATTATAATATGTATTGAAGTAAGAAAATGAAATAAAATGTTCCAGTCCAATTTGTACACGCAAACCTATCAAATGAGAGGGACGAGGTAAATTGAACAAATATCGGCGAATTCTATGAATGATTTAATAATTGAGGATTGTGGAATAGCCCTAAATACTCTAAATTAATTCATTTTGTGTAATAATAAATAGAAAAAATATCTTTTAATTTTTAAATAAAAGATAATGGCAAAAATATAAACTAAACATAGCCCATCAAAGGTTGTGTTAAAATTCTTTTAACTAAATTCAAATAAAATTAATTAAATCTAAAAAAATACGCAACATTTGATTGTGGGGGTTTAGCGAAAAATATCCTTACACAAATTAGAAAAAAAAAATCCAAAATAATTCAAAAAAAATTATGAAAATACAATGATTATAGATTTAACAGTACAATTAAATTTTAAGCAGTGTTAAATATTCCGAATTATCGAATCGAAGGAAAAGTTTTTGCTCTACGCATAAGGCAGTGAGAGAAAAAGCCGCAAATTAACATCAAAATGTAATGAAATTTTTTTATTTTCATAAACAAAATTTAAAAATACGATAAATAATCTGTCGGTATTTACTTTTAAAATGTCAATTATTTTTGCAAAAATCAAGTAACCAAAATCACTATGAAAACCATTCAATTAAGACTAAATGAAAGCCAATTAATTTAAATATAATTATTACCATTAAAAATTTATCTTAAAGAATTTTAACGATTGTTAAAAACAAAAACTTTATTTTTTAACAAAAATTAATTAACACTAATTTACATATACCAAAAAATACATTTTTTCAATTGTCAATGCTCAATGTTAATAAGAAAAATAAATGAAATAATATTTATTTATAGATTCTGCTGCTATGATTTCTTTCTTCCTTGAATTTATTGCGCAAAATTATAAAGGATTTTAATATTGTTTTAAGAAATTTACTTAACCCCTAAAATGAGTGCCTGACAAAACTTGTTTAAGGAAGGAAGCCCTTAGCGTATGCCTTTAGGCTTAAAACCAAATAAATGAAAATAGAAAGACACCCAAATTTTAAATATTGATGATAGTTGTTAAATATTAAAAAATCAAAACAAATGCTAAAAGAGTTTAAACAATTAAAACTAAACCCCTGATTTTAAATTTGTAAATGGCAATAAAAACAACACTATTTTATCAAAAATATACTCCGTAATAATATATTTATTCTTTTAAAAAATGCTTTATAATGCCAAAAATTATAATTTCATAAAAAATAATTACATTTTATTAATAAACTAATGTTAATATTTGTCGCCGAATGGGTGACGACACATGAGCTCAGGACAGGGTCAGAAACTAGAATTCTGGTACCCCTGCAAAAAAAAAATTATGAAATTCTTTTTAGATATTGCGCGAACTTCATAGGATTGCCTTGTTGCCAGGACGTCCGAGCTTTGCAGGCAAGCTGCGCGGAGAACTCATGGATCTGAGATATTTAGTATGTATTGAATTTAGCTATTAAAGAAATGTTAAGTCCTGTATAATATACTTGAAACAAAATATATACAAAATTTAATGGATAACCTATAAATAAAGCAATTGCGAGCCCGCTGGATAGATGGGGACACAGGGGGTGTAATAGCCTATCGTGATCGGGGCATAAATTTATCTAAATGGCAGAAACAAATATTATGCCTTTCATTGAGCATAATTCATACGAYGTATTAACCAAAATATTAAAAATCCATATACTAAATAGTAACTCAGGAATAAACTTAAAGTTAAATTGAATAATAACAGGAATTTAAAACCATTGTGTTGAAGAGAACTCCTGAGTCTTTTGAAATGACACCACACTCAGTCGCTTAACTGTCCCCATTTGAACCACTGTTTAAACAATAATAAAAATACTAAAGATGCAAACTCTGCATGTTTTTTCTGCCTATGAATCTTTTTCTCAAGGCACAGCAAGTACTTATTGCTACAAGCGGAGGCATTAATGGTTTTGAAATATTTATTGGTAGTTTATGAACTAACATGTAGATTTATTAGTTTTGACAAAAGAAATTATATTTTAAGTCGTACTGATTCATCAAATTGTTGATCAATATTTAAATTTCATTATTTTTAACAATGATTGTAATTTATAGTTAAAGTGAGTTGTTTGCTGTCTCGCTTGTAATTTTATTTTGTAATTTTAGGAGCATATGAGACGGTGGGGAATTAAAACTTTACATATTTGAATTAAATTTTGAAAAATTAAATTTAAAAATTGTGTATTTTAATAAATGATTGATTCTTCCCGGGCAATTTATAAAGATCGCGATGAGGGCGTCAAAATAATACTCCATAAATTTGTCAATTTTTCAAGGACAAATTTGTCCCTGGTCCATACAAGAATTATAATTAATAGCCACTTATATTAATTTTTTTAGCACTTTCCAAAGGTTTTTGCTAAATTTGAAGTAATTTTAATTTAAAATCCGGTCTAAATTACATATATTTTTCGACATTAATAAGTGCAATTGATATTTGAAAAGGTCTTTTACCCGCTAAAAGCATTTTTTAATTTTTTATTTAACATCTTTTTTATTTGTATATTTATTATTAAATTTGTTTACAAATTGGTGTTAAAAACAATTGTTGTATCCGTTAGTTTTTATTTTATTTTTAATTAATTTTGTTATTTTTATTGATTTTATTTATTTGTACTATAACAATTATTGTTTTCCTCCATGTTGCCTCAAAGGCCGCAAAAAACAACTCAAAATTAAATGAAACTAAACTCTAAAAAAAACAAAAAATGCAAAAATACCATAAAAAATGAATTAAAAAAAATTTTTAAAACCAAAAAAAAATGTGTCCCCGGAAAATGCAGACACCTAAACATTTAACGACACTCAAACTAGAGCCCGGTAAAAAAAAATTTCCGGGAACGGGAACGGGAACGGGGTTTTCAAAAAGTACGGGACGGGAATCCCGAACGGGAATCCCGTGTTTTTCCCGTTCCCGTAGAAATCCCGTTCAATTTTTAACGGGAATCCCGCGGGAACGGGAAAAATTTTGAAAATTTTTAAACTAAGAATTTTTCGAAATTTTTTTTGGCGGGCACTTTGCGATAAATTTCTRATWTACAATTGGAGGGTCCGACAACGCCGATAGGCGCCGTCGGAAAATTTTTAAAACATTGTTGTTAAGAAAATTGCTCAAAATTATCGAATTTTTTCCGATTTGCGAATTTTTCAAAATTCAAATTTTTTAGAATTTCATTTCTCGAGGTGGGGGGGGGGAGGGGTCGGCGCCGCCGAGAAAATTTTGCATTTTTTGCTCAATTTGATAAGAGATTTGCTACCAAAATCTTTATTTTTAAATCTTAATTGATTCAGAAAATCAGAAACCAACAGAATATGGCACATTTTGGGTGGGTTCGGGGGTGCCGATAGGCGCCGCCGTTAAAAAAATTTGAAATTTAAGCATTTTTGTGATGAAAATTGGTCCAAAATTGTTAAATTTTTGAAGACATTTCGCCAAGAAAAATAAACGGGAACGGGAAAAAGACTGAAATAAAATTTCCGGGAACGGGAACGGGAACGGGGTTTTCAAAAAGAACGGGACGGGAATCCCGAACGGGAATCCCGTCTTTTTCCCGTTCCCGTAAAAAATCCCGCTGGGCAAAAAAGACGGGAACGGGACCGGGATTCCCGTACTTTTCCCGCGGGAATCCCGTTCCCGCCGGGCTCTAACTCAAACGTACATATTATGCTGGACTGTCGGCCGCTGTGTGAAAGCCCATTCAAAGAGGAAGTAACCACAAGTAGAGTTAGAAATGTATAACAAAATAACGACATTACAAAAATATTTCAACAAACTTTGTAAGATTTGTACATGTTTTGGCAAAGAATGTGCACAAGATAAATGGAAAAAATTTTGTTCAAGTGATTTAAATTCAACCTCATTAATTAATAAATAGATTCGTTTGGCTAAAGATACCACCCCCACCTCAACTGTATAATTTAAATAAAATTTTTAAAAAATCGTATGCTAATCATTTAAACTTCAGGCCAAAGTAAGTGGCCAGAACTGTTGGAAGTTATGAAGCTGTAATGAGTTGCCTACGACGCCGAGAAAAATCACTCAAAAAACGAAGGGCCGACCTTACCTAACACACCAAAAAAAACAAAACAAAAAAACAACGGAATTAATGCGTTTCTTTTTCATTTTTTAAAATAATACTCTAAAAAATTGAAAAATTGCATTTAAAAACTAATAAAGTCAAAAAGTCAAAAAATCAACTTCATAAAAGTCAAATTTAATAACAAAGAACAAAATATAAACTTGAGTCATACCAAAATAATAAACATTAAAGTCGAAACTCATTGAGTAAAGAATATATTTAAATTATTTAAATAATTGTAAAATTTACACCAATATTAAATATCATTAGCTTAATAATATTGAATTATTATTAGAACTTTTTGCACTTAAACGATAACAAGAATACTATCTGACAAACAAGAAAACATAACCTCCACTCTACTAAATAATTTTATTATAAATAGTATGAAGTCAACGACTCCGACGCAAACCCATAATCATGGCTGAAAAATGAGGAGCAGAAGAATATCAATTTTATTGTTATATAGTTATGCATGTTTATTTGAACTAATTAATTACAAATTAAAAATGACCTATCACAAGTCCATTAAAAACACATTGACCTCGCCAAGTGGTCAAAAATCTTTTGTAACTATTTAAAAAAAAAAAAATTTTATATTAAAAAGCTATAACTAATTCACAATATCATGTCCATCATTATCTAATCTTAAAATAAATAAAAATTACAAGTATTTACATTGATATAATTTATAAAATTAAAAAATATACTTTAAACTAGGGTAGAACGGGACCGGGACCAATACCTAAATATCTTTTCTGGAACCAAAATTTAGTCCCGGATTTTCAGACTCTCCTATAAATGGCCCCGGTTTTTTCAAAACACTTTTTAGTTACTTAACAAATCATTTTGCGCGCAAATTAAAAAGCGTTTGAAAATTTATTAAAAAATTCCTTTAACAAAATGAAATGAGTATAAGCGTTGAAGTTCATTCATGGAATATACTTTTAAGTATTGAAAAGTTCAATAGTCCAATTTCTCAAGTTTGGCTCTTTTATTTGTATAAAACTTAGATTTTTAGCTATTTTTCAAGCGATGTCTATTTTTTAGAATCAAATTTAAACTTATAATTTTTAAATAATAAAATCAAATGTTTTTATACCTAGTGGCGTTTTGAGTATGTTTTTTTGAATCATTTTACGCGGAGTCTGACTTCTCTGACTTCATTTAGACGCAAGCCTCGATGTAATTTTTTTGTTAAACATAATTAGTCTGAAATCAAACAGTGTTTTTTTCTATTAAAATTATTCAGCATAACAATATTTAAATTGTTTAATTCTGCAGTATTTTCAATTATTTAGCGAATAGCATCAATACTTCAATTTCACTACATAAAGGTACGATGATTTATTTTTGTTTTTATTTACACTTTAATTCAGCGTATTTTGTTTATTCAATAACTTGTGATTAGTATTATCAATTTATTTTTAGCCAATACTTCTGCATGCAATAAGTTAGAAATGCATAAATAATTAACTACTTTGATTTATTTTTTTAAATTAGTTAAAAATGAACATTCTTTAATTGGAACCGAATTGTTTTCGCTACATTGCCTAATCTTAGTTTAAGTTTGCAATAAAAATTCTCTGAATCATTTTATCTTTAATAGTTCTTTATAAAATTTAATTTTATAGAAACAGCTTTTTATATCTATTTAGCCGTTCATTTCTTTTTTGGTGGCGTACACAAATTACTATTGTTATTCTTAATTCAATAATGGAGGTGGTAAGATTAAATGTATTCTGATTGATATAATTTAAAATTTTTAACATTTTTTTGTTTTGAATTGTAATTATTTTAGAGGTGCCTACTTTTTGGCGCAGATTGTTTTAACGCGGTGTGGCCCATCGAGTGTTGAAAGGGAGGGCATAGATTATTTCGGAAAGCAGTTCAAGATAAATTTGTTTTTTGTGCTGTTTATCGTTTTGGCATAATGAATTGTTAATTTATGGTGACAAAAATGAGTATATTTTTGTTATTAAATCATATTGAATAATAAAAAATTTTACCATACATTAGACAACTGATCTTTTGATATGATTTCTTTGGCAGGCAAGAGTTTCAAAAGATGAAAAAAGAAACACCAATTCATTGAGAAAATTAAAACTAAAATAATAAGATCCAAAATAGGAACACAATGGGAGGACTCATAAAATACTAATATGAGGATGGATCCATCGTAAAGAAAAAACGAATAAGTGGTGCAAAATTGTGGTTAAAAATCGAAGTGTTTAGATTTAACTTGATAAAAATAAATAAAATCAATTAAATTTTCTTGTATAATATAAAGCTTATTAAATTTAAATAAAAATATAATAAATATTCATATTTGTTACTACCAATCAAAATTAAATTTGAGCAACAAAAAAATATATTTATTTATAGAATATATAAAATTAGAAAATCTCTAATAGTTAAAATATTTTTAAATAAAAATGTTATTTTTAAAAATAGTCCAAATCTTCCTCATGGTTGGCTGGGACATTAACATTGTTAATTTGCATACGACTTTTTCATTTTTAAGTAGCTCAGGACTGCCATGAACATTTTTTATTAGCCGACAGAGCATTTTTTGAGCTAACCGGTCGGCAAAACGGACGGACGCACGGAATGGATGCACTTTATAACGAATTAGTATATTTTATATTTACTATATAATTATTTTGACATAATTTTCGTGTAATGCTTTTTCATGATAAGCTTTGTTAGATATTGATTAAATATTTGTTATGCTAATTGCGTTTCATGTCGGAATTTTTAATAATTTTATTTTCTAGCTCGGAATGAAAGTTTTTTTCTTTTATGGGAGTTTTATATTTTTAAGTTGTATATTTTTTTTATTGTTTTTAAAATAATTAATTACGCTGTAAACTAACTTTATTTTCATAACAAATCAACTTGTATACTATAAAATAAAATGACTTTGGTTGGTTGTCTACCTATTTAAAATCGATATTTTTGTGCATGATTAGTTTTTTATTTTTTTATCCGTTACATAACAATAATTCATTCACTTACTAAAAGCGCAAAATCTTCATATGATTATGTAAGAAACGGTACTTCAACGCGTATATTTTTATTAATTTATTTTTGTTTGTAATTTCGTAACAACTTAATAATGCCATTTTTAAACGCTTCAAATGAATGATAAAACTTTATAGTTTTATTAATAAATTCGGCAGGCTTCCTTTGAGGTGCTCCTTTCCCTTCTTTTTTAGATAATTCGTTCATTGATCTTGTTGAAGAGATTCTGTATTCCATCGAGTGTTCCGCGTAACCTGTTGCGTTCGCAACTGCGTGTTATCGGAGTTATGGTAAGACGATACTCCACATTGTTGCTGAACTTTACTCTACGGCCGCTCTTGGATCGCTTGCGATTTAAGTTTATTCGTAAGTTTTATATTAATGTTATCTGCAACATAATGTTGTTTATTAAATTAAATAAAATATTTAATAAAAATTAAGATTATACATTTTAATTGCATTTAAAATTTTCTTTAGCTATTTTATTACTTTTATATTTATTTATTTTTTAAATTTTTTTAACATTTCTCGAATCAATCACCATAGACAAAAATATGTTTAATGACTAACAAATTAGTTTTGCCTTTATATTTTTGTTGGGTTTTTTTATTTTAAAAGCTTTTATTTACATAGCAATTTATTAAAATCATATTATTTTTAAAGACCGTAATTTTATTTTTGAATAAATAATTTTGTAATTTAAAGATATTTTCTAATCCGTTTTATTCTTTCATATCTTTTTTAATAGAATGATTTTTGCATATTCTTAAACGTTTTACAGTAAAATTAAAGAACGTCAACTTCAACGCTTGAATCTTATTAGATGATAGAAAGTTAAATGCAGGTTTTGTAATTTAATTAAAAATCAGAAAATAGGTAGAAAAGCAAGTCGTATTTTAGATAACGATAATTTATATTGATGCTTTATGTAAATAAAAAATAATTCAGAATTATGTTTGAGAAAATCTCGGAATTTTGAAATTCTGATAATCTCAAAAATTGTATACTTAAGATGCTCGAAGGTTTATTTTTCGCAAAATTTGCAAAACTCTTTTTTAAATGGAAGTAATTCAGAAACGTTAAATATGGTTTATCGGAAAAAGTATAATAACATCCTAAATTTAAATATTATTAATAAAAATATCATTTTACCGTTTTACACGAAAAGCCTATTGGCGAAGACTTTTTTAGCCAAAAAAATTGTTAAACACAGTAAATTGCATTATTTACTGTCAATAAAACATATAAAAATTAACATACTTGACAGCACGTTTTTATAGAAGTGAAACTTGTGAATTAATTTAATTAAAGCAAATAAATTTAAAATTTAACACAAGTTTATTCAATCTCATTGGTCACTAAAGAGCAGGTGCCTGAGATACAACCGCAAATTAAAAATGCGTGCATTTTTAGTTTGAATAAAAATTTGATCTTTAAGGGTACATTTTTCGGTTTAACCATTTTGTGTAAAAATTGGCAGAGGATTTGAGTGGGATCGATACGGATAGGAATTTCAAAAAGTGAGATGGACACGGATATGAAAGTCAAAAATTTTTGCTTTAAAAAAATGGAAAAATTGTTACTGTGGATCCCGCGCATTGGATACGGATATGAATTTCGAAAATGAGACGGATACATACAAAGGCCGCGGATATAACCGGACACAGATTAAAAATTTCTAGCCTTGATCATTCCTGATGCTTATGCATGATTCATGACCAATACATCGATTTTAGTGGAAGGAGGGAGGAAGTGCACAGCACTTCAATTTCAGTCAATGGTCATTGCCTACAACAACCACATCAATTAATTTTTCGCGCCTCCTTTTTTTAAGAAAAAAATAAATCCGCCAAAAAATGGAAACGCAACTAGTCTATATAAATCCGCACTTTATTATAATATTAGTACATTTAGTTTTATTCTTTTTAGCCAGTTAAGAAAACTTATTATCTAGTTTCAACCAAATAAACTCATAAGCATAATTTAGAGAATGTACAATTTACCTAAAATTATTTTTAAAAATAGAAATTTTTTTCCAATGCATAAAAATATTAATAATTAACCTTAAATCAATTGTCATTTAACATTGATAAGGCTCAAATTCGCATTAAATATAAATTTTAAATAATTTCTATGAATATATGGGCAAAATTGAGAATTTACTTCTTATTAATACAAAAAAAAAAAGTTATTAAAAATTTTAAAACAAAAAACAAAAATTATGAAGTTCTAAAATAACTTTTAAAAAAAATAAAATGAATAAATGTAAAGTTATTAGCAATGACTAATATAAATAAAGTTTTATAAACTTTTTAAGAATTTGCAAGCCGCTAAACCATCACTACCGAATTATTCTTTTTTTATTGGTATTCTGCCGAGCAATTTTGAATTTTTATTTTATTTTAAGTGATTTTTAACCATTTTGTGCAAAATTGGGTGATTGATTAAAACCAATTCATCGATTTTTTCGGGGGGGGGGGAAGGTGCACAGCATTTTTAGTTTCAGTCTATGGGCATTCATTTCTTCCTTAACACAGACAATTCATTTGATTTTTTGCTTTTTTTTAAATTTACTTTTTGAAATATTTTGCCCCCTTCACTATAAAAGTTGAAAATCTTCGTTGCAGAAAGAAGATTTAGCCTCGTTTAAATCCTAATACTAAAAGCTATATCGTTTTATTGCTTAACAAATTTTATTAAAATAATCACATTAATTTAATTGTATCAATAATATTGTTTAACCAAAACAGACTCCGCAAATTGCAACTTTTAATAAACCTTTTTTTCGCAATACGAGCAAAGCTAAATAAATAAATATGACACTATTGAACAATAACTTATGATTACCAAGTCGGAAAAGGAACTCTGCGAACAGCATGTCTCAAGACCAAGTAAATAAAAAAAATTAAACCAAAAATAACTTCTATACACGAATTTTGTAAATAAATCAAAATAAATAAATCATAAATCAAAGTTCTAATACTAATTAAAAACAAAAACATGAATTCAAAATCATCATTCAAAGCTCCATTAAAATTTAAAAACAAAAATATTTTAATAACTACCAAAAATAAATAAAAATTTTTTAATTTTCTTATGATTGATAGTCCTAAATAAAGTTCTTTGTCACTGAGAGACGGTTCCCGTTCAACGTCCGCGACACCGAAAGAAGCACTGGACTCTGATCGCAGTTAAATATGGAAAACGGGATGCTGTGAAGTTTTTGCTAGAGCACGGAGCCAACGCAACAAACAATTCTAATTTTTTTATGATTGATAAGTCCTAAAAAGACTAGTCGAATAGGTTATCAAAAATCAAATCAAGAATAAAAAAAAACTAAAACAAATAAAAAAATTTCCCGAACAGTGTTATAACAATTTAGCCACATCCTTTCAACCTTATAGCAGTATGAATTTAACCATAAAATATGATAAATTAAAACTAAAAACAAAACAATAAAAACTAGAATTTCCAAAAATGAGATATTCATGCCATCTTATTTTATAAAACCCGCAGATTAAACGTCTAAAAACACAATTTTTATATTATAAGTTATTACCTTTATTGCCGTTTTAATTAATTGTTAATTATTAATAAAATGATGCATTTAAATTTGAGTTAAAGCATATCAAAAATTTTTAAGGCCTCATCCTCGAAAAAGTCTTATAAATATAAAATCATATTGAGATAAGATAATATTGTTAAACTATCTTCATTCTTTTCTTCATAAAAATTGAATTAAACCCATTTAAAAAATGGCTTAATTTTATGTTAAAAAAATCTATTAAAGATACCTAAAATTAGGTGTTTAAAAGCAAACTAATGTGTTAAACCTTTAAAAAAATGTAAGTTTGCTTTAGAAATATTGAAGGTCTGCTAAAAAACTTTTGCATTTGCTGTAAAATTGTTTAAATCAACAAATTCATTAATTTTTTATGAGTATTGCAAAAAAAATAATGTTGGCTTGTCGTTAACTGTATTACAAAACTTTAACTAAAAAAACATTTAATTTTTGAAGCAAATAATGCCTAATTATTTTAAAACCTTTCATTGTAAAACTAAAGTCTATTTATTCATTTAAACTTTTTATAATTATCACATAAAAATTACAAACGTTAATTTTTCAATTATTAATTTTAAAAAGTGCAAACGAACTTTATTCCTAATGAATAAAAATATTAATAAATATATAAACTGGTATTTAAATGTTGCTGGGTGTGGACATCCTCTGATCATGAATGATCATGAGTTTTTGATTACCAAACAACAGTTTTACGTCGACAAGAGTGCGGATCGAGAGACTAGACAGCTAAATCACTAACAAAATTGGTCACATTGTCCGTGTAGAACAACTGAGTGATTAAAGTAAATTTATTTAATAAAAAACATTACAATTAAAAGAAACAAATTTTTTCACTAAAGCAAACGAAATTTATAAAATATCTAATTTTTTAGAATCTCTTAATCTAATTTAGAATGGGCAAATGTTTTAACAATAAAAAAATCGAAGTAACTAAACAACTTTAATCCAATAAATTATAGTTTTAAAGATACAAAACGTCTGTCGATTTCAAATTCTGTGTGTCAAATTAAGCATTAAAAATTACAGATCAATTAATAATTATTATTTCACGAGAAATTCATCAAACTGTTTTACAGACAATAATGAAATCGATTAAATTTAAGTTAATAAAGGCATTTATATTAAAAGATTAAGAAATAAAAGCTAAAATAATGGCAATTTTCAAAAAATAAATGAAGAATGATAATATTTGGAAAATATTTTTTAATAAAAAAGGAATTTTTATAGTAAATAAAATAATTTAAATAAATTTATAAAGATTGGTTCAATATCTATTAATCAAAAAAATATAAAAATATTCGGTTAAGGCGTTGATTTAAGAAGTTCATAAAATATTAAAATATGAGGCTCAATGGAATATTAATTTTAATTAAAGCTAATCTTAAAAAAATATACAAAAATTGAAGAAATGAATTCACGACAAATCGTTGATCAGCTTTGCATCAAGTAATGAGGCACTGCGCAGGCGCATCAACATAAACAACTCACAAGTAGTCAAGGCTGATTCTATTCTGATTCTTTTAAGACCCTACAGACAAATAATGTAAGTATTTAAGTTTATAAATAATAAATCTATTTCAAAAGATAATTGTATATAATAAATTATAAAATTGAACTACCAAAAATACTTATGATGCTATTTTTTAGCTTATTTGGTGAGAAACATTTTACATCAATTCACATTTTATCAAAAAATATTCTTTAAAAAGTATCAACTTAATAAACAGGGGGAATTTACTGTTTTATTTAGTACCAAAATTTTATTACTAAATAAATTAAAATCGAAAAGTGAATTATTGACAAAAAAATAAATTAAAATAGAAGATTTCTAACCCTACGCTCTACATCATTGAGCGAAGTTCGACGCGCCTTTTTGATGATAGACTTTTGAAAAAATTAAAAATTCAAAAAATAAAGAAAAATAATTGACTTTTTATAATAATTAAAACAAAATAAAACCTTTTTCAAAAAATCATTCGACATTGTTAAATCTTAAAAAACAATAAAATAAATTAAATTATAAACCAATATAATAAACAATACGCAGTCATTTGTAGAAAAAAATAATGAATTGAAAATATGATCTAATAAATGTTTAATTGAAATTTGTTTGGAGAGAAATAGATATGCAAGGAGTGATAGATGGAGTTTATCAAACAATTAAGTTAAAATTTGTGTTATTAAATTATTTTTCAATTTCATATTCAAACATTTCTTAATTACTTAGTAAGATGCAATAAATATATTAACACACCTATAAAACAATGAAAATGTAAGAGTTTAATTAAAAATTTTACCGATGTTTAAAATATGAGCCATAAAATTTAATTCTTTAAATTTAAGTTACCCTATATTTAATGCTTCGTTCTGTAAACTTTAAACGGTTAAGAAAAGATTTGTTACGAAAAATTATAATCTTGTAAAGATTCGCTGAAGAAAACTAAACATTTGTCGACTTATTCACATGATATAAAATTAAATCCAGCTCTTATAAAATGATTGCAGTATGTAATAATGAGTTAAAATTCTAATCAAATTAGATAAAATATAGTTTAACTTCACCAATAAACATTGTCATAAAAATGTGCTCGTTTCATTTTAAACTTAAAGAAATCTTATGTATAAATTAAATATAAACTATTTTTTTAAAATATATTATAAATAAAAAATTTACATCAATTTACAAATTGGTAAAGCGGTTCATAATTCAGTGCTTTAAATTAAAAATCAATAATGAAATTATATTTGAATTATATTAAAAGAATATTCTTTGTGATTATTATAAAAAATAAATATAATAAAATACAATAATAAAAATGAAATATGTACATCTGCTGGCTTTATTAATTAAACAATTGACGCGTTTTTAAAATAGAACAAAATCAATACTTACATTTAATACATAACAATTAGACGATTATAACAGGTAGAAAATTTATTATTATTGGTGCCAAGTTAAAATGAATATATCTTTTTTTACTAGGATTGTGGATCCACAGTTTTGTTTGTCAATGACCCAGGGTAAATTAACGAATTAATCAAAACAGTCTGGCAATTACAATTTATTAAAAAAACAAAGAATGCTAAACGAAATGATAAAAAAATAAAAAAGTAAATTAACCAAATTTTTGGAAAAGGTTATAAAAAGAATAAAATGTTATGGAAATAAAATTTAGGAAAAACAAAACCTGCTTGAGCAACTGCAAAGAGCTGGGCACCTTCAAAATCGACCGCTGACTCCAACCGAACCAAGTTTGCACTTTTTAAACAAACTCAAACTTAATCCACTTCATCAAAAGTTAAACTAAAGGGCAACCGTGCCCAAAAAACACGTTAAAAATTTGCGAAAAACCTAACTATTTATGTTTGAATTAATAATAAATTACATATTTATGGAAGTTTAAGTCAAATAATCATTACTAAAAGAATAGATAAATAAAGTAATTATGTAAATACATAATTTTTTGCAATTTTAAAATAAAAATTTGCCTTTGTCTCGCATTATAACTGAATAAAAATGCAAGCAATTAAATTGTTATTATTAAAATTAAATAAACAATTGAGAAGGGTAAGGTCCCAACCAGATTATCTGGCCCAGCAACGGTTTATTTTATTACCAAAATCAAAAAACAAAACATTATTTATTATCGCCAAGGAATTATTGTAAAGTTAAATTGATTAAAACTATCTGATAGTAAATATTTTAATAGCTAATTTATGCAAAAATTACGACCGTAAGCTGCTGTCAAGCAGAACATGTTATCTGACACAGCAACAATTGTGCCACAATAAGTAAAAATTATTTAACTTATCAAATAAAACCAATCACCAATAATTAAAGTAAATTAATCAAAATAATCCAAAAAAGTGTTTATATAAATACTGAATAGATTTCAATATTATTTAAACATGTTAGAGATAAAATAAACCAATCAGTGATTTAAGATAAATCAAATAATTATTTGCGAATAAAAATGATATAAAAAGCTGAACCAAAATTGGGAAGTCACGAAGTCAGCTTTATACGACTACCTTGAATTTAAACCCAATATAATTATTCAAGTGATATTATGGTTAACAAACAAAAAAAAATGCAAATTATAAATGTTTCATTAGCAAATAAAGAACAAAAACGAAACAAATTTCTGAGGCTTGTCATAAGTATGAAAAATTATCAAGAAAAAACTTAAAATTAAAAAAATGAACCGGATTAAATTATATAAAAAATTAAATTGATTTTTTATATTGTCTGGTGAATATGATGTTCATTAAAAATAAAAAGTACAATTAATGTCTAAATTCTTTATGGTTAAACCATCAAATCATTTTAAAAATATTTCTAGCATACCTTAAAATTTTTAATAAATTATAAATCTAAAAAAACAAAAGTAACAATATTTATGTTTGAATAATTAGAAGTAAAGGCAAATTCTCGCGTAAACCAGACAGACTGGATATAAAATAAAAGTGAAGGAACTACTCAATAATTTACATTAAATCAAATCAAAAGGAGTTTTTGAATAAAGAAAAGAAAAAGCAATTGAAAATATATTGTTGATGACGTTTGATAAAATCACTAATTTAAAATGTAAATCAAACTGTTTCGCAAGAGTTTTTGGTTTCCAAATTTGGTATTCGAGCCAGCCATAATTGAATTTTATATAACTTTGCCGACAAAATTGACGAGAAGATCGCAAAAAACGATAAAATTAATAAAACCAACAAAATAAATTTAATCTAATAAAACCAAAAATAAAATAATCAATGAATATGAATATGAAAAAAAATTTTCCAAAAATTGTGTTTAAATTAATAGAAATGTGTCCACAATCCTTAAAATAACAAAGTTAATAATTTATTATTCACTAAAATCTAATCCCGAGCTACGCAGAGGAGTTTCCCGAAATCTTCGAGACGGGCGGTTTTGAGCAGCGATTCCGTTTTATAAGATTTCAATAAAAGGTGAACAGTATATTTGAAACCGATACTTTAATTAAAGGGGTTTTAAATATCTGACAACTTATGTTATTAAAAATAAGCACAAAATTATACGATAATATAAATATATATAAAAATAATCGTTTGCTAAATATATTTTTTGCAACTTTGAGCTGACACAGTATGCGTCTAGATTTCACAACTAATAATGAGCATTAAGCTATTGTCTAAAACTTATTTAAATCAATATTACAAAGATTAATTGCTTTATAAATTGACAACAAAATATTGATTTCTAATAAACCAAAATGGGTGCCAGTTGTGCCGGGAGCGCTCAATCTCAGCGCAAAAAGATTTTATAATTTATTAAAAAAATTCTTTTATTTATTAATTACAAGATGAACAAATAATACAGTAAAATAAATTATGAAGATAAACGAAACGCGCACTGAACTCAAAAAAAAGGGCCGAGCTCATAAAAATTAATTAAATTACCTAGCTAAAAACACATTGGAATAAATTAAGTTTAAAATAATACATCACAGTAGATTCATTATACGATTTATGCGGCCCGGAATTAGCTATAAGAAATAAACAACATTAACTAAAATAGAAAAAATTGCTTTTTAAAAATATTATCAAGAAAAATAAACCTGAGATCAACTCACCATGTCGATAAAGCAGCTAAGATGCGAGAACGGCGGCATATGAATATGATGTTTTTAAATTGACTTTTTTTATCAAAATGTTCTTTATCATACCAAAAACACTGACATTGACAACATGTTAAACTCATTAAAATGGCTTAAATAAGAGTAAGAAATTAAAATAAGAAATGGAAATCATCTGATAAAATTTCTTAAATGAAGTGATCATCTTCTGCTTAAAGGGGAGCATGCAACGAGACGAGTTTAGAACATAACCAACGCAAAAAAGTCAGTGTGTGTAGACACGACTTGTCCAAATGTTCCCATCTAAATAATAATAATAACATAAAATACCTAAGAAATATTTTTATTAAATAAATAAATATTGTATTTATTACAAAAACCATTCGTTACCTATATTTAAAATTAAAATTATTTGTGATCAAAGCCAACAACAAAATGAAACTTGGGTAGTTTAAGCCACGATTATAGTGATCAATTGAAACAAAATTTATTTATAAGCTATATTACTTAAAATTCATTATAATTTAATTAAAAAAAACAGTTTGTATTGGTTAAAGCTTGAATTAAATTTTAAATAAAAGTTATTAATTATTTGTAATCAAATAACAAAAATATTTAAAAAACAGTAACTTAACAAAGAATTTAAATATAAGCATGGATTATTGGAGCGATAAATTAATAATAAATAACAGTAATTTTAATTGAATATGCATATTTTCACACCAAATTCATAAAAGAAACTAAACCGGTTTTTACTAAAACTAGTCACCAAAAAATAATTAAAAGGTTAAAAATTTAAAAATTAATAATGACTAAATGATAAACATTCCATTTAGTAGCTCAGTCGACAAAATGTTAACATATCGTCGAAAAATATCAGTATGTTGAGGCTCAGAAATTACAGCTGTCACACAGATTACAAATAGACAGACGTTGGACACAACAAATTAAGATTTAAGACACAAGGCTAATTATTAATATTGCTTAAATATTATTTGTATTATTAAAATATTCATCAGATTAAAACTAAGCTTTAATGATTGGGAACATATTAAACCATAAATTAATTAAGTTCAAATTTTAATAAAAGTCTTTTTTTAATTCAAACAACTAACTGAATCGAGCAATTAAAAACTACTAAACTGAGCATCAGAGAGGTGGCAGAAATACACGACGTCCCAAAAACTTCGATTGGACTATACTGGAATATATTTTGTTTTTTTTTAATAAATTCAACATAAAAAGATTTAATTTTTTATGTAATTAAAGAATGAATTACTTTCCAAAAATGGAAAATTTTGAACTTAAAATTTAATATCAAAGTTGCTGCTTTACACAATTACGCTAAAGAGAAAAAGAACAAGGCATTAGAAGCACGGTTCGCTGCCATAAAAACAAAAGATTTTTGCTTGATTTTATCGCCTTGAAAAAAGTGTTTTCGATAACTTTATAAAAATCCAAAATGATATTTAACAAACAAAATAGTATTGAAATAAATTTTTAATAAAAATTATGCAAATGTTTTTGTAAGGCTCAAAGTTTCTTTGTGTAGTCGGCCACACTGAGAATATGTGTCTGTTTAACGCTTAATTGTTTTTAATTTTAATCGAATAAACTAAAAAATGCCAAAGAAATATAAACATTTTGTTTTACAGCTCAAATCACATAAGATACAATAACCACTAACTATTAAAATTAGGAGAATATCGAAATAATATCTATTGTATGTATCGTTTGCATTAAAAATTAAGACCAAAATTTTAAATAAATAGTTTTACACTTCGCCACAATTCAAATTCCCATTTTTATTTCTGGAACGCTTTTGTCAGATGGACCAGCCCATCGGAACCGCTAGGGGAAGAATTTTAAAAAAAGTTCAATTTAGGAGTGTTTTGGGGGAGGGGGGGAGTTTATTGCATTTTTTTGTTAAGAAATATTCAAAAATAAATTTTTTTGCGAATTCTGCTTAACTTTTGGTGGGGGGTCGGCGGTGCCGATAGGTGCCGCCGAGAAAATTTTGAATTTTTGACTCGATTTGTGAAGAGATTTGCTACTAAATTTAGAAATGCGGTAATTTCTTGAAGCTTTTTAGGGCGGTAAAAAATGTAAGCTTTAGTGAATTTAATTGGGAAAAATATGCTTAAAATTTGCAAAAAAAAAAGATTTCTCACCAAAAATGCCATCTTTACCAGTGCAAAAAAGTCTCGTTTTCCGAGACTAAAAACCCGAGAGTCGAGACCGAGACCTAAAAAACCGAGAAATTTCTCGGTTCGAGACTCGAGACCGAGACTCTCGAGCATCCCTACCGACGACCTGATAAATAAGAAAACTCTGAGAAAGAAATAAAAATAATTTTTTTATTTGTTCAAAAATTAAAATGCTTTAATAATATTTAACAACTACGACTAATAAAAATTTAATTTATAATTTTCTTTTCAATTGAGAACATTTAAGCAATTTAGCCCGTTGTGGTGCTATGTGTGCTGTGAACAAGAATATGACCATCTTACCGGAGTTATAAGAATTATATAAAACTATTATATTATATTCAATATATGTTTTGCGTAAATGAATTTTTTTTTTTTTGCTTTAATTTAAAGTTTTATCATTTTTTCATAAATTCAGTGCTGTTCATAAATATTTTATTTAATACATAATTGATTTAAGAATTGATTGAATTATTTTTAAATCTGACAATATTTAATAAAATGAACATTCATTCCACTGCACCAACCAGAGCCAAGGCGACGCAACTAAAATGATTAAGAAAAAGAAATTTCAATAACATTTGAACAAAAAATTTCTTAAAATTTCCTGAACATAATCAATAATCAGAAGCAATGAACTGGGCGCATGCAATTGATAAAACAAAATAAAAATCAATGTAGTTATAACTTCATAAATATAAATGAATACTTAAAACGGAATGAAACTTAATTTAGAACCTAATTAAATTTAAAAAGAATTATGTTCTTTATGATTAGTAAAATAATTCGGTGGACCGGGACTACGGTATTACGGTATGTGATCACGGCTCATGCCATACGTGAAACCTGTTGTGGCCGAAGCGACGTTTCCTTACTATTAGCGGAAAGTTTGCTTCAAGCATGTGTTTTAGGTCCACTGTTTGACTTTTAACCAATTATCGTAAATTATATGTAGTTGTGAAATTCTGCAAATAAATAAGTTTTAAATTATTAAATTTTAATTTTCTTAGTTAAAAATGGTGAATAATAAAATTTAAAGAATAATTTTTCAACTATTGCGACGCAATCAAAAAAACATAGGTTTGATTTTAAATTGATAAAATCTAAAAACATAAAACAATTGGAATATGATAATACCAACTTCTGAATAATTATTTGCTTGGTGTTGGCTGTTGCTAAAATACCAACTGATTTTATTTTTATGTATTTATACTTGTAAACTCTTAATCGAAGTTATAAAAATAATTTTATGTTTAAAAACTATAACGAATAAAATATAAAATTACCAAATGCTACAGATAAATGAGAAAATAAAAAATCAAACCATCCGAGACAAGAAAAGCGCATGGACGTCTATGATTTTATTTTGTAATTTTAGGAGCATATGAGACGGTGAGGAATTGAAACTTTACATATTTGAATTAAATTTTGAATAATTAAATTTAAAAATTGTGTAATAAATGATTGATTCTTTTCGGGCAATTTATAAGGATCGCGGTGAGATCGTCAAAATAATACTCCATAAATTTGTTAATTTTTTAAGGACAAATTTGTCCTTGGTCCATACAAGAATTATAATTAATAGCCACTTATATTAATTTTTTTTAACACTTTCCAAAAGTTTTTGCTACATTTGAAGTAATTTTAATTGGGGTTAAAAAAACAATTGTTGTATTCGAATTATTATTTTTAAATAATTTGTTATTTTTATTGACTTTATTTATTTGTACTGTAACATTTATTGTTTTCCTCCCTGTTGTCTCAAAGGCCGCAAAAAACAACTCAAAATTAAATGTAACGAAACTTTAAAAAACAAAAAATGCAAAAATAACATAAAAAAAAAAAAATCGTTATCCGAAAAATTTTTAAAACCAAAAAAAATGTGTCCCCGGAAAATGCAGACACCTAAACATTTAACGACACTCAAACGTACATATTATGCTGGACTGTCGGCCGCTGTGTGAAAGCCCATTCAAAGAGGAAGTATAACAAAATAACAACATTACAAAATATTTCAACAAACATTATATCATTTGATTTGTACATTTTTGGCAAAGAATGTGCACAAGATAAATGGAAAAAAAACAAAATAACACAGTTTTGTTCCAAGTAAGAATGGGTTTAAATACAACCCCATTAATTAATAAATAGATTCGTTTGATAAAAGATATCCTTTACAACTGTACAATTTAAATAAAACTTTTGAAAAAATGTGGGAAGTTATGAGGCTGTAATGAGTCGCCTACAACGCCGAGAAAAATCACTCAAAAAAATCGAAGGGCCGACCTTACCTAACACACCGTAAAAAAACACAACGAAATTTTAAAATGCTTATTCAAATATTAATTATTATTTTTGAAAGTTTGCAATTGAAAAACATTTAAAATTAAAATCAGAACCATATTAAAAAAACAAAAATTATAATAAAAATCAAAATATTATATAAAATTTAACTTATAGAAAGTAAAGCAATATTAATCACTTATAAAGAGAAGCGACTTTAAATTGCGTGACTGAGAAGACTAAATTTGTTATGTTCCTATATATTTTAGTTTTAGCATTAATAATAAACTATGTACTGCAGGGCAATGGCCATTCTCTACCAGAAAGTCAGCTCGCCTCTGCGATTACAATTTATATTCATTTTTGAAATTTGGTCATTTTCCTTAACTTTGTGCTGTTTTATAAATTATTTGATATTTCATTGCTTTAAATTGTCTTTTGTCATGTTATTAGATATTATATAGCTTTGGTCTACCTTTTTCCCAGCAGGGCTTGAGACCAGGTATTCACAGGTATTCCAGCAAGTGGGTTGCCCGTCTATGAATCAAATCTGCATTAAATCCTAATTATTTTAAAATTATTTTTAATAAATATATAAAAGTATTTTTATTGCTTCTAAGGTTTGCCCATTAATTACAATTTTAGAATTGTTCGACCTTTTATTTTTATATTCATTATAGAAAGGTTGAAAGCTTTTTTTTCAACATTTTCTTAAATAATTAATTTGAATGTGTGAACTTTGTCGGATGATCGAGCTTAAAGTAATATAATGGCATATGCCATAGTTTTATATTTTTTTTATCAATCATACAATACAAATAAAATTAAAATAAGTAATATATATTTTTATTTATGGAATCAGTATGTACGACGGCATCTGTCTTTGACTTGTTCTTTGCGTTTCTAATAAAAAAAATAGTATTGTAATTTTTTCATTAATAATTGCTAACTTTTGATCAACTGTCCTGCTGTCATTTTCGAGCGAGCACTGTGATTTTATTATTTATTCTTTGTATTAAAACATCTTGATGCGTATGCTCCCATTTGGAAAAGGCGTATTTTATCTGAAATCTTTCAAAAGTTTTATTTGAAGACATTACGCTGCTTTTGTTACAATTTTTTTACGCTTTATAATCGACAGCTATTCCCATGTATGCCCGCCGGATTGAATTATTAGATTTTTATAAATTTTATTTATACTTTCCGTCGATTTAAAACTTGTCGTTTTCTCTTCTCCAGATCATTTAACACTGATCTATTAAAAAAAATTAATTTTACAATTGGAAAGAATATTTGTATTAAAATAAGAATAAAAATGAAAATGTATAAAAAAACAATAACCAACTTATGTTTGAAAAATTATTGTTCTGAAAATCCGAGCCCTATTTGATGCCATTTATTCGTTTGTTAAAAGATTAACCAAGAACTGCGATTAGCATCGTGTAAGTAAATAGAATAATAATTAGCAAAAGAAAAAAATAATCAACTGGAATAACCTGAATTAAGACAGTTACGTATCTTCAATATAAACTGTCAGATTATGTGGGCGTATTGAGATAAAAGAAGCTATTTATAAAGTCTTCATATAGAAGCTTGAAACAAGTTAGGTCGTTTTTCTGACGCTACGCTTTCTATGCTTGGTCATTTGCGGTTTGAACGTGTTGGAAATACGCACGGTTGACGTGTAAGCAACAGTGTTTGAGATTCTGTACAAAATGGATACTAAATTATGTAAAAATTAACACAAAATAATTAAAAACTAATAAAACATTATATCGAATTCGAAAGTATTCAAATATAAAATTGTTTATTTAATTAATTATTCAGAATGGACTTCTCGACACCGCTTAAACAGATAAAAGCAAATCCAAAATTCTTCAAACACCACATTTATCTATTAATATTATCAACATCGTTTTAGGACAATAAATAAATGAAATAAATGATATTTAACTAAAATGACATAAAATTCTGAATTATGAATAAGGAAGAGAGTGTAATAAAAAAAATATCCATGAAAAAATAACAATTAATTGAAATACAATTTTTATTAATACTTCTAATTGAAAAAAACGTATCAAATAAATGTTCGCCTATTATTTACACTTATATAAATATAACGGACAGTTAAAGCTTATTAATCTATCCAATATAAATTAAAACATAAATGCGGCAAATGAAATAACACCACAATGATTAAGATTCTAAAAAATGTTAAATTCATTAGTAAGATAAGTAATAAATATGGTAAACAATTCATAACTGGCAACTGAAGTTTTAAACACGGGCATTAAGAAAGAAAAAGCCTAAACCGGAATAATAAGTCACAATATTGAAATTCACTTAAACAATTATCATTATTCTGATGATAAAAATAATGTAAACTAATAATTAGAGAACAACAATTGAATTGCATCGCAATGTAAAAATCAACTTCATGTGCAGTAAAATATATAAATTAGAAGCTCTTAAATTTTAAATACTTTATTTTACGTTTAATATTTTGTTTTGAGTACCGCAATGAAGATTATCGAATTATTTATATAAGAAATATTATTTGGTGGGAAAATACTAAATTTCAAATTTAATTTAATAAATAATGTATCTGGTTGGAAAATCCGAATTATTATATTTTATGCTGCGTTAAATAAAATTATTCATCTTCGATGACAGAGAAAATCAATTAATAAAATTTTTAAATATTTTGAAGTTAATTTACTCATCAATTTTTTACCGAATTTAATTCAACATTAAAAAATCATCACTATAACAAACCTAGCCAAAAAAGTATTAAGAAGTCATTTAAATAATCTAGTGGAAAAACTTATTTTTTTTAATGATAATCAAAAGACAATGCATATTAAATTTAAATATTAATCCGATCTGGCGTACACTTAACCAAAACTGCTTTGTTTTGAATCTCAACTATAAAAACAATGAAGCTTACATAATCGTCATGGAAATTGAATTGAAGATTGACTAAGAAGTAAAAATTTTGAACTCGAAATAAACTTAAATTAATATCGGTTTCTTGGTTACTTTATTATATAATCTAACTTTTAAACAATAATTATCAAATTAATATAAAAATGCCTAAAGAAATCTGATTTAATACCTAATAAATAAACTTAAAAGATCGGATGAATTATTATATCAAATTATGCAATTAAATCAAAAATCCCAAATCTAAAAATATTTTGAGATAATTAAATTTACAATAATGAAAAAACTAAATATTTAAAGGACTTTAAATTAGTGCAAGACTAGATTTGAAATTGTTAACAAATAAAGTTATTGCTAAAAATAAAACAAATTCGATAAAATAAATCAACAAATGAAGCAATGGAAAAACGATTCTTTGGTCGTTTTATTTTTCACGTTCAACAAATCATAGAAGAAGCAGAGCACCACGACGCGAGCCGCGCTATTATCGTTTTTAACTTATACATTGCTTTATGGATAACTTCCAAATAATTTATTTTATGTGCAACAAATTTCCTAGAAAAAGTTATAATTTTAATACATTAAAGAATATTTAAACAACTAACTAAATAAAAGTTTTATTTATTGACTTTTAATCAAAATAGATAAATGCAAAAATATCCAACAAACAAACAGATCATACCAACAAGTTTTAATTTTAAATGAACCACAAAAATTATAATCAAAAAGGTTAAAAACTATTTATCTTGCTTATTATAATTTGAATGAGCCCTGGCAATGAAGACCCTAAATAAGCTCGTGAATTATATAATTAAATTTAATTATTTTAAGTCTTCTCGCTGTTGAGGCTGCTTAAAAATAATACAAACTTAAAAGATAAGCTTATGTTATACAAAAATGCAAGAATAGCCTCATAAAAAGCCTTCTTCCATGATCAAATGAGCAATGGCATAGAGGCTTTTATTATTCAATATTTATGTATAAAATAGAGCTGGAGCAACAAAAAAGATAAACCAAGCAAATGCCAGGATTGATATTAAAGAGGCAAACGGCAGAATCTGGGCCCTGTCGAAATCCGTAATATGTAAAATAGAATATAAATAATACGAATAAATTCATATTTTGCATTAAATTTTAAAAATTAAATGAAAAATTGTTCTTTATTATTTTAGAGATATAAACGTTTTTAATTTATAAAAGAAAAGTTTCACGAGCTTTATAGAAAGAGTTTTTACGTTATTAAATAGATGGTTTGAGTTATTTTTATAAATGCAGTTGTAAAAAGGTTTTTCATATTGTGATTTTATATTTAATGAAGAAGTGTAATAAAATTCAAATGCTCGAATTTTAATACTTTATAAAAATGATATGCAAATTAACTTCAAATGTACTAATTTCAAATATTAAATTATAAAAGTATGTTCAAAACAGTGACACCATTTCACGGGTCGAGCGACTGTTGGCGCAATGTTTTGAGAATCAGGCGACCGAGACAATTCAGGCTCTTACCATTTTAGGGAATTTAATAAATATTAATAACAAGAATGAAGATTTTGCGATTTATGAAGAAAAATATAATAAAAAAGCGTATCGTCCCTATTGTAGTATTAAATAAAGAAATGTTGACAACTAAATTAATAAGAATCAATAATCCAAAAAAACATTAAAAATGTTTATGAAAAATTTAATATAACAAGAAAATATTTTCTTTAATATAATACTTTTTATCGCTAAAGCAAAATGCGCCAAATATTGCTTAAATAATTTCATATGAAAATAATCAAAGAAACGTGCGTTTGTATTAATGGCCATGGCGCCAGACGAATATCAAATCATGTACGATCGTTAAGTAGTCGTTTGATAACAAAGATAAAGTGCATTTGGATTAATTATAGAATAAATAGCTAATGATTGGCTTACCGAAGCCGAATAAAAACAACCTACTCCGTTACGAAAAAATGTAACAATATCTCGACACATTGTTTGGCATAATCCTTGAAAAAACTTCGGTGAGGATTTGTAAAGAAAGTAACAAGTAAAAATTATTTATTTAAAAAATTAAATAAAAAATGAATTAATAAATGGTTTTTAAACAATACATAGATAAAATACAATTAAAAAAGTGCTCACCAATAAATCAATATAATTTCAAAGTAAAATTTCTAAAACACTCGTGAGTTGTTTGGCGATGAAGGGCAGGCTAGGATTCGATTATTTTAACGCTTTAATTTAAAGTTGGGTTTAAAAACAAATAGTTTCAATTCAATAGAAGTTTATATTTCAAGTAATAAGGGGTTTATTAAATTTATCATATTTTTCCTCATTGAATAGTATTTTTATTTATTTGATATATTTTTTGCCCGTCTCACTTCACGGAGCATGTGTGTCCAGTTGGCATGGTGGTGCCGTTTCTTTTCGAGAGTTTTGATAAACTTTTGCATTTTCACAAAGTTTCTTCTTCGTCTTCTGTACTACGAGTTTCCTTTCTATGCCAAAAGCTGCTGTCTATGTTGCAAAATAAATTCTCGATATAAATTCTTAATTATAGATTAAAAAGTTATAAATCATCTTTAACGAAGCCTTTTCTTTCATTGATAATTCGACAAAAAAAAATTTAATAAAAAAAATCACAACAATTGATTTACCAGTTTATAACTTATTATTTAATAATTTAAAACCGATCGGCAGTTAAACAGTAAATCGGTTTAGCCCAGCCAATTTTCCTAATAGATTTGAAAAATTGAAACAGAAACCTAAAATATAAATAAAATGCAAATAAGTTATTAACAAATAAAAAACTAAATTACTAAAAGATTAATTCTAATTTTATGATACATACACTTAGCAAGTGTTTCCCAAAAGCGAAACTTTTAGATTTAATTAAAAAAAGCAAAACAAATTAAAATTTATACATCATTATTATCATTGTTGATCCTATGGATTTGATCAGGATAGACGAAGAAGAATACAGCGAAGAGGACTATGCGCGTTTGTTTGTGCAATCGTTTGCGACACAATTTTTTATAAAAATATCATAGACAAAAAACATTACCCTCTAGTATTTTCAACTTTATTAAAACATATTTTGTAATAACGAGAACAATACAATAAATAAATAGTATTAATCCTTACCAAAATGAATTCACATTGATGTATCCGCACAGACAAAGTAGACCATTTACATTTATCAGATTGATCAAATGATACTAAGAGTGAAAGAAAATAAATAATATTAACCACTTGGGAAATTTTGAATTTTGCTTAATTAAAATGTTTTTTCTTTTTTAATATCATCTACATAGTGGCAATCTAAAGTATTTTAGTCAATTTTCTGTTATAGTGCTGAGCTACTGTTTTATTGTGTTATCATTTGACCCCTTAAACTATTGGTCAAAATAAGTAATTACATTCTTTTTTTTGGTTGAATATTGGTCCATTTAAAATCGTGATTAATTGTTCAATTTTTTAAACTAATCATTTTAACAATTCAATTTTTTTATTATCTTTAATTTAATTGCTTCACTTTTATCCAAAAATTCGATAGCAAAGTGAAAACTTCCTTTTGCTTTGTTGAATCCGGTTTTTCGTCGCGGTAGAAGATTTTATCATTTGGGGTGACTTCTTCAATTATTATAAATTGTTAATCTTGTTAAATATATTATTTTGCTTTTTTGTTAAATACATATTATTTACCTTTGAAAATTAAATTCGCCAGAGCTATCTCTAGTTTTAGTAGGGCTTCATATTTAGAAAATCCAATTAATTTAGCATTATTTAGGTATTCTGAATTATGATACAATAGCAGAAAGTTATTTATTTTTGTTTTTTGTTTAAGTCATTTTTAATTAGATGGACTTTTTAATTTGTTTTTGGTAAATTACATTTTTAATTTTTTCATATCTATTAATTTTTATCAGACGCAGTCTTATCCATTATAGATTGTTAACGAAGCATTGACATTATCATCTATTTCGATAACCTTTAAATAGTTAGTTTAATTGTATTAAATATTTTTTTTAAATTTATAATTTATTACAAATAACATCTCACTTTACAATAAAATCAATTTTAATTTTTATACAATTTAATCCGGTTATATTTTTTTTAATTTTAAGTTTGTTTTGATAATTCATACTTATGATAAGCCTCAGAAATTTGTTTCGTTTATGTTCTTTATTTGCTAATGAACAATTTATGATTTGGATGTTTGCTAACCATAATATCACTTGAAAATTATTTCTTTTTATTTATTTTATTTACTAATTTATGGAGAATAATATAAATTTTATTGCTTTTAAATTCAAGGATAGTCGTATGAAACTGACTTCGTGGCGTCAAAATGAAGATTTTTGATTTTTTGCCGCCTTTGTTTCAATTATTTTGGTTCTGCTTTTTATATCATTTTTATTCGCAAATAATTATTTTAATCACTGATTGGTTTATTTATCGCTAACATGTTTAAATAATATTGAATCTATTCAATATTTATATAAACACTTTTTTAGATTATTTTGATTAATTTTCTTTAATTTTTGGTGATTGGTTTTATTTGATAAACTTAAATCATTTTTATTAATACCCCTACGTCGCACTAAATCTTATATTTAAAAAAATCCAAAACTAATTTGATAAAATTAATATTAATTAATTTATGAAAAAATAACAAAATTAAATTTCAATAACCTAAAACAATTAGCTTTATATAAATGATAAAACCTTAAATCGTGATTTCAAGCAAAATATGGCATTCTATAAAAATAAAATAATTACGGCTCTCATAACAAAATAATTAGTAAATTGTTTGCTAAAAAATGGGCAGCAACCGAGTATTCAATCATAACAAATAAATATTCAAATATAATAATTAAATTTTTCATTTGTAAATTTTGATTCTAAAAATGGTTTTTTTTTACAAAATAAAAAGTCTTTTTTTGTGAGAAATAAAAATCAAATATTAAAGTTAAAATGACCTTGATCAACTGAATAATTAATTCCAGATAAATCCTAACAAAACTAAATAAATCAATTCAGAAAATATTATTTAAGCCTTACATTTTTTGATAAAAATTTAAAAAGTTACAAAACAATTAAATTAATAAAAGAACCCTGTCTAAAATTCGAGTTGATTATCATCTTTTACTCGGTAAAAATATAAAATAACTAGATTATAAATGAATTTCCATAATAAAATATTACTTAATTAATAAAGTTACAATAACAATACGGGTACCTAAAAGAGTTATTAAAAAACTTACAACATGTTAAGTTAATAATTATATAAATAAATAAATGTAGATAATACTTCGCCACGGACTCCAAGAAAAATTTAACACATTATTTACAAAAATAATAGTTAATCGTCATTAATATGTTCTCGTCGATTTTTTGAAATTTTGATTTTTTATAAACTGGATTTTATGACACTGAAATAATTCAAATTTTGTAAATTGATGTTTGACCAATTGTTATTGAAAAATTGAGTAATTCAACTTTTGCTAAAATTCTTAATTTTCGTAAATATAAGAAGAAAATTAAATTCAGCTTTTTAAATTATTATTATTGCTGGTTCATTCCTAATCATCAATTGTTCCTGTTGAAATTAAATTATTTAAAGCAAATTTAGTTGCTCTTTAAATTTTATAAAATTTGTATTATTTTTTATTAAAAAAAAAATTTAATTTTTCAAAGGCTGGTTTTGTTAACAATTTTTCTATTTCAGATTTCATTTTATAGTTTTTTTGTTGCTTTTTTTAATGTTTGACGTTTTTTAGCAGCCTTTAACGTGTCCGTTCTTGTCGTAACTGTCAAGAGTTTTTCAAAACGTCCAACTTCTCATTTTGGCTTAACAAAACAAAAAAAAGAGATTAATAAATCAAAAGTACAGGCCATGCTATTCCTATAATCTACTTCGTAATTTAGTAGTAGTTTTATTCCCTTTATTAATTTATAGCAATCGTAGTTTCTTTTTGTTTGGAAATTTTGTAATTAATTTTTACGTTATAATTAAAATTTATTATTTTTTATTTGGTGCTACTAATATAACAATTTATTTTTCCACGCTGTGTTTTGATTTATCATTTTGATTTTGATTTCACGTTCACTTTTTAATGGTGATCAGAAAAAATGAACACGTTCAGTTGTTACGTACGTCTAAGCCATACTTCCCGTGTTTTAAATACAAAAAATTTATGCAATAAGATATTAATTTTATTTTAAATTATCACGTGTCACAGATTCTTCATATTTCAAGTCACATGGTGACAATGCTGTCTCTTATACACATCTAGATGTGTATAAGAGACAGGGTGACAATGTTCCCCTGCGACTTCTATACAATTCCTTACAGTTTATTGGCAATTGGTTTTTGTTGCTTTTACAAATTTTAGTATAATTTAATTGATGTTCATTTGTTTATATCCAAGTAAGTATATGTATAAATCCACAGGTTGCGATTATAGCTCTCGAAAAATTTATTCATGGTGTTTGAACTCCTGCGACTTGCCATTTTCATGAATTATAAAATTGTTGTTTTCTTTTCTTTAAATTCATTCAATTAATATATATAGTTTTTCGCCCTGTTTATTATTTGTGATGTATTCTTTGAACAAACATTTGTTAAAATACTTAGTAAAAAAAATGTTTAAATTAACAAATTATTCGTAACAATTTTATTTTAAAGCTTGCGTTGCATAAATTTTTGAGTGGTTGGGGTTTGGTTTAAAAAATAATGATTGGTAATAATAATTTATATTATGAAAATGCTAACATGTGCTTACCTGTTGGTATATCTATATCTGTTTCTAAAATGCATTTACTTTTAATTAATTTAATGTTTATGTTGAAATATTGAATTTAAAATATAGTAATATAAATTAAAGGCATCCAGATAACAGATTAATTTCCAAGTTTTTAAGCAAAAAAAGCTGAACAACCTTTGTTATTTAGATAATAAAAATACAAATATTTAGACAAACAAGCCCAAAATTTAAATAAAAGGAACAATCCCAAGGCTGTAAGCATAACAAAATTTAATTTAACATGGAATTAGAAATAAATTAACTGAATATTAACAATGTTTATTGATAATATGATCAATTAATGCACACATTAAAAAGTTGAACATCAAATTATGTTAAGAACAACACATACATATATGAATGTTTTATAACATTAATGCTAACAAAGCTTTAAATAATTTTGTTATGCAACAATAATTACGTTCCATAACTTACAATAAAATATAATGGATCATCATCCGCAATCTGCAAATTAAAGAGGTGATTTACAAAACGTAACAAATTCTTTAAAGTAAACCCTCATCTAATTAAATTTTAAAATTTATTATGGCTTTTAGACGACGATCGTGCCGAGGCCTGGGGACCATGAGGGGTACAGATTTTGGGAACGGCGCATGGTTACACGCGCGCCCAGCAGAAGAATCATTAAAAAATTTAGTTTTTAACTGTAAAAACTAAACCTTCAAAAAATTAAAGCCCTTAAAAAGCTTAATTAAAATTAAAAAATATATTTAAATAAAGATATAAATTTAAAACTTATTAAAAATCTAAAAATTAAAGAAATCAGTAGCAGTATGAATGAACAGTGGAACAGTGGCCGAGGGCCGTCAATTCACGAAAAATGACAAGGATTTTTTATAAATTAATATTTCTTTTATGATTATAATTACTTTTAATAATCAATACGTTAGTAACAAAATCAAATGAATAAAAATGCTTAATGATAAGTTCAAAAAAATGCGAACAACTCCTTTCGCTGGACTTTTTTGCGACATCTTTGGATTTTTAATAAAATTTAATAAACTTAATAATCTAAAAGCACATAAAAAAACATGAATTTGCATCAAAAAATAATTATTTTTAAATTTTTATTAATATAATACAAAAATGAGGCCGTGGATTATTAACAAAGGAAAGTGGGAAAAGCGGTTTTACGAATAATTAATTCGCTAAAACCTTATCATATATGATGAAATTGAGCACTTGTAAGTGACTTTGGTTTTTTAAAAGCGTAAAATTGAACACGGTTTAGAAATGCAACAAAATAATTTTTCAAAAAATACAACAAATGTTTTAACGACGACAAATTAATATTAAAAGTTTTAACGCAAACATATATTGGTTGCCGGCTCAACGTAGTAAAGCATTGGGCAAGGCAAATATAACACTTATTTATTAATAACGATTTGCCTATTTTTAATTTTATCAGAATATTTAATATGATTTAATACTAACAATTCATTCTGCCAAAACTATAAACATCATAAAAACAAATTCTTTCCGAAATAGTCTATGCCATCCAGTTTTGAGGCTGTGTGTGTATAAACTCAGAATGCGATTCTTGGATCATGATCATCTGTCTCCTTTTGGCTATTTTGTAAAATCATTTTTTCCACATTTTGATCAATATAAATTCACAGTACTTATGGTAATAAAAAAACTATATCTATAAAAAATAATCGTAGGCAATTTAAATAAATAAATACCTATTAAGTTTCTTCGTTTTTTAGATTTAAATGCTAATCATTAATTGAATAAATTATAAACAAATAAATAAAATATATTATAAAAATTTAGAGAGCCTTTACACTACAGCATTTATGCTTACCAAAAAATTAATTGGGTGTGAGTGAGCCTATAATGTATAGCAAAAATATTTTTTTTAATGAAATCTTAAATGTACTCTAATAACCGAGTTAATAAAGGACTATATAAATGATTGAAAAACAAATAATATAATAATTAATTAAAAATAAAAAGCATAAAATATTACAAGATATAAACATAAGGACTTTTTAAAAAATAAAAAATAAACTTTGAATTTAAAATTACTAATTTAATACTTATAATAAGTTCGTTTTAATAGAAAAGCGTATAAATATAATTTTAGTTATTTATACCAAAAAATCAATACCTACTTAAGATAACCTTATATAATTTTTTTTTAAATTAAAAAACTATGAAGTTAGAATGGCAAAAGTGAGTCAACGAATAAATGATGGCTCATGTAAATGAATAATTATGTTGTAAACAATTCTAATAATTTTTTAAATTTCCCAGTTTAAAAAAAATATTTTAGATGACAATTAAGAAGTGTTTATTTATTTTTTGATTGTACAAATTCGCTGAATATTTAAAAAATTTATAATTTTGTTCAAAGTTGAGCAATCGTAAATTACTTTAGTGCAGAGGTGCCAATTGTACTTATTTATCAGAAATGTACTGATTTCAGCTCGGCGTACTTTTTCAGGATAATTCGAATTTTTGCACCAATTTTCTTACCAAATTGAATAGAAATCATAAAATTTTGACGGCGGCGCCTGTCGGCGCCGTCGGCCCTTCCCGTTCCAATACCGTATTTTTAAATTGGTACTTTCCCGTTTTGCGACCCCCTCTCCAAATTTGCTGAAAACATCATACATGGGGTTTTCAAGGGTGCTGATCACGAATCTTACAATATTTTTTAGATCTGACAACATCTAAGATTTTGAAAATCTATGATTTTTATTTTATTTTTTCACCATTAATCACCCAAACCGGTTTTATAGGTTTTAAAAATCATAGGAGGACCCTTTTGTGTCAAAAGTTCGTTAGGCTTAGGATTAGGCCTAAGCCTAAGCATAACGAATCCAAAGCCAGGGTGGCCTAGGCATAAGCCTAACAAACCCTCTCTACCTTTCTCCCTGTTATTCTATCCGGCTTTGGTGTTACTTAAAAGACGTTGTCCTTAATTTTTAAAATTTGAACCGGTTCATAAACCGGGTTAAGGTCGAGCCCGCTAAAATTTTTGCTTGTTCCATTGTTTTCAGCACCTAAGAAAACCTATAAAACCGGTTTGGGTGATTAATGGTGAAAAAAATCAAAAAAAAATCATAGATTTTCAAAATCTTAGATGTTGTCAGATCTATAAAATATTGTCAGATTCGTGATCAGCACCCTTGAAAACCCCATATATGATGTTTTCAGCAAATTTGGAGAGGGGGTCGCAAAACGGGAAAGTACCTTTAAATTTTGGTTGCAATCTGTTAACAAATTGAGTCGGAAATTCAAAAATTTTCTCGGCGCCGCCTATCGGCACTGCCGCGACCCCCACCCCTACTAAAGCAGAATTCCCAAAAAAAAATCATTTTTGAAAATCGAAAATCGGCAAATTTTCGGAAATCCTTCGAATAAAATTAACGGATTCAAATTTTCAAAATATGCCATTAAAAAGCTGTAAAAAAAGCACATGTCTTAGTGAAAGCCGCAATTTTTCTCGGTTCGAATATTCAAAAAGTTTCGGTTCGGTTCGGACACCCGAAGAATTGCCAGGAACCGCCAACCCGAATGTACACACAGACAACTTGTCTCTGTTGTGAATTGTCCGTTTCCCAACGACTTGCCGGCGGTTCGCCATGTTCAACAATATAGTCCGCCAACTGCTTCAACTGATTGGCCATCTGCTCACAATTGCTGTCCTGAGCACCGCAGTGAATGTTGGGAATTCGGGCGGTTTGCTCATTTCATAATCGCCCGAGTGACCGCCACCGCCAGAAAATGAGTACCCCTGCTGAGCATCATAAATGGCCCGTGCGCGTGGATCTGTCAGCGTTTTCTTGGCCTCTGAGAAGATCTTAAACACTTGCCAAGGATTAATAATGAATGTTATTCAGCCAAGACTCTCGACCTTAATTAAGTCCAACAAAATATTCCAAAATAAAAATATATTCATTCATAACCTTGGACAAGACGGCACCGTCCGGGTTTCTGTCCGTACAATAGTCCAGCATCACTTTTTTGAACTTTCTGTTCATTTCATCGGTTGTTGCGCGTTTATTAACACCTAATAAATCGTAGTAGCTTATCTAAATTAGTAAAATTATACTAAAAATTGCAAAAATAAATTCTTGAAATAACGGCGCATCGAACCAAAACGTCTCGATTTGAGCAAATGTGAGAATTCCAATCAAAAAAGAAGATAAATATCGAGATTCTCGATTGGTCCTAAATTCCTGGGTCGCTTATAACAGATAAACAACGAGTTGGTGGTTGTCCATAAATCGGCCTGATATTAGATGGCGTCATTCATACTGCCGAGAAGACCCAATTTGTTTTTGCCGGCTAAAAGAGAGGAAATTGGAGGCCATTTGACCTCGAGACTTGAGAGTCGAGACCGAGACCGAGAAATGACACCGAGACTCTCGTGCATCACTAATATCAACCACTCCTCCTTTAACCACTGCACTCACAAATCCCCCCATTTTTTTGTGCTTGATTTATTGATAAATTGGTGTTGTCCCTAAATTTGCTTTTAACTTTAATTAAATGCCGCCCCATTTGGTAAAGTGATCCGATTATCTGCAAGCAGTCGACAACAACAACAAAATATGGAATATAAATGCTCTGATTTTTCTGCATTTTATGACACTAAAAAATTAAGATAATTTAACTTTGAACATGTGAATTTTTTACAATTTATGTGAATTTTTTACAATTTTGCTAAACAAAAAAGTTAAAATTTTATCTGAATTGTCATCAAAAAATTTTTTAAAACGGAAACAATTTAAAAAATTTTAGAAATTCGAATTTTGAGTTTCGAACCCCGGACCCGAATTCGAACAAATCGGAAACACATGTGACATTTCAATTTGATTATTTTGAAATTAAACACACCGACATCAAAATAGTGACGTTTTTATGGCATTCAAAAAAAGCCAATTTTTTGAGTGAGGTGGGTGGGTCGGCAATGCATATAGAATAACGAATTACTCTGAAAATCAGTACAAAATCAGATTTGATAAAAAAGAGCAAATAGGTATTGTTACTTTCCATCGAATAATCTAAATTACCTAATTTTTTTATTATATCTATTTAGTAAAAAGCAAATTAAGCCGGTACTGAGCGCCCCCAAAAAAGGAAGCCGACACACGAACCGCAGAACAAACGATTCAATGAACATAATCTTGCTTTTTTATGTCAACAAATTTGTAATAAAGATACACATTTTATTCAGAATAAAATTCGGATCCAAAAATATTTATTTTGGGTTTCATCAATTCGCAAGACAAAGTCTTTCATTCGATTCCCTTCTTTTTCGTTGTTCAGACTAAATTGCGTTTATTAGAATTTATAATCCATTATTATTTTTATTATTTTGCTTTTTGAGTCTTTTTTAAACCAACTTTTAAAATTTCCAATCGATACCTTTCCGGATTTTTGAAATTCCAAAAGTTTCCGGGCTCAAAAAAAACAAAAAACAATAATGCATTTCAATTTGATGGCAGAAAAAATTTAGCAAATAATTAACAAATTCTTTTAACCTCCAAATTCGATGCCCCACAAATATTTGTCAGTGGTTGCGCTTTTTGTCGCTTTTTTGTTGGTGACTTGCGCATATTGGTGTGTAGTTGGTTTCTGCTGGTAATTGAATGAAGAAAAATGAATTTATTTAATAAATTAAAACCAAAATTTACCGTAACAGCTACCGATGCCGTACTCATTTTGGTCGGTTTCACAGTGTCCGGTGCCGTAGTCATTTCGATCGGTTTCTCAGTGTCCTTGAGCGATTCCGTAGCCATTTCGATCGGGTTCTCAGTGTCCTTGAGCGATGCCGTAGTCATTTCGATCGGGTTCTCAGTGTCCTTGAGCGATTCCGTGGTCATTTCGATCGGTTTCTCAGTGTTCTTGAGCGATTCCGTGGTCATATTGATCGGTTTCTCAGTGCTCTTGAGCGATGCCGTGGTCATATTGATCGGTTTCTCAGTGTTCTTGAGCGATGCCGTGGTCATATTGATCGGGTTCTCAGTAGAGGTTGGGATGACCTTTCATTGATCCATTTTTTAATTAAATTTTCTTTGTGGGTTTCGAGGGTTTAGGTCAATTTTTTAATAAAATTGGCCAATTTTTCAAATTTTATCTCGCGGAGCCTAACCAGTCTGTCTTTGCCACCCTACTAGAAAAGTATGTTTGCTGATCCAAAAAGGGTCAGAGTCTTAAAATCACTTTTCATCGATAGGCCTAATTTTTTGATTTTTTTCAGTGGCATTGTGTTTAAAATTCAAATCATTTAACGTAATCTGGATTAGCTGACCCGTGTGATCTGATCCTTTAAGCCAATTTTATTCAATTGGCTTAACATTTTCTGAAAGATCCCAAATGGAATATGATCTCTGATCATTCACATTAAATTGATCAGAGTGAGACAGCTGATCCAACCTTGATATTCGATCGATCAGCTTTACCTGTGGCTGACTGGGCAATTCCAATTCTTCTTCAGTGCAAAAATGCCTCTGGCACTCTCTGCATCCTCCCAATTTGCCGATCCCCAATTCCGGTCGGATTACTTCACATTTCTTTGCCATCTGTGCACAATTTTCTTGCTCAGTGAAACAAGACTGGTACATCACACGCGTAGGACCTGTGTTCACAAACATTTTGTTTAAATTTGTTTAAATAAAATTAGAAAATTTTTAGATTTTATCTATTTGAAATTCAGCCAAAATTTTAAATTGCAAAATTGAGAACAATCTTAGAAATCCGGGGGTGATTTTTGGCTTGCCATGCTCAATTCAAGACAAAGACAAATGATAAAATGCCAGGAAGCCCTCAAACCAAAAAATATTATTACATTTTTTGTTCTAACTAGGCCGAATTCTTCAATTTTCAAATTTTTAATTCAAATTTTAGAGTCTTTGCCGTGTTTAATTGGTATCACAAAATGCACAAAACTCTTACCAAAAGTGCAATTGGCCGTGAAGCAACTGCCGTTACTGTTAAAACATACGTTAGCAGGTGTTTCTGTAGGAGGTTTGGTGAAGACGATTATCTGGTCGATGCAATGAACACCTGCAATTTACATACCGGAATTAATTTTTCTGTTTCCCAATATTTTGGCAGGATTTTCAATTTAAAAAAATTGAAGTACCGTACTTCCGATTCAGCGTTTCACAAATTTTAAGGTACAGTAATTTCAATTCAGATTTTCAAAAAGCTTTAATACCGTCACAGTTGACATCGCCAACATACCGTATACTGAGGTGACAATGCATAGGACAGTCAACAGAGAGATGGGCACGAACGAATTGATGCCAACATTCATGATGGCTAGATGGCTAAAATTTGAACAAAATTAAAACAAATAAAATTTATTTTCAACCAAATTTCTTGCGGACGTTTAATTCGTTTGTAATGAATGATTTTGTTAAAATGTGAAGAACACCATCGTCCAGACCAGCAGTCAGAGTCAGTCGTTTATTTCATTTACATTTTTGTTCGGCAGTTAATCAAAAAGTGTGTGGTGGGTGATTCCTCCCATTAATGATGGCGTTGGAATATCAATCAAACCGATGAAAAATAAAAAATTTATGTAAATGATTTTATCGTATCAAAAAATAAAAAATTAAGTAAAATGATTTTATCGTATCAAAAATAAAAAGAATGTAAAAATGATTTTATTGAATAAAAAATAATTATGAAAAATGATTAGAAATATGGATTTGAGCTCCCAGACTCAAAATAGCCCAACACCACTTTTATAGGCTTTCTTTGGTCTTGAAAACGATAAAACAACCAAAAATGTTCAGGCCCAAAGCCTTTAACCAGGATGTTTTTGAAGCGGAACCGATTCAAATTCCGTAAAAAATTTTTTTTGCAGATTTGAGCTCAATGGTATATAATAAAGATTTTGTTCAAGAACCGTATAAGGTATATAAAAACCAATTTTACTTCTATGATTTGTCTTCTTTATCATCATTAAAATTGTTTGGTGGTTCTATCCCTCAATTATTATATAAAATTTGTATATAACAAAATCGATAGGCTTAAATTTTGCCAACATCTCTGCACTCGCCGCAGGCGATGGATCCATTTTTAATATTCTAACTTATTTTTGTTTGTATTAAAGTTCTTCTTTGTCCTCATATGGTCCCCCCACCCCACGGCGATTATCATTTTGGACTAAAAGGTGCAAAGTTAGAGGAATGTTTGAAAGAAATTTTTAATGTTTATTCTGCACTTTTACAATCCTTAAAACAGAGATCGTATATTTTCAAATTGTACTTTTTTGGGAGATTCGTCCTTATTTCGAGGTACGGTACGCGTCCTTTTTTGTCCTTTATTTGAGAAATTCCGGACTTTTTGGCAAAAAAAATTACAAAAAAAAAATGGCACGATTTTTTATAGTTTTTGGATCAGACTTGGGGCGGGTCGGCGGTGCCGATACGTGCCGCCGAGAGAAATTTTGAATTTTTGTAAAAATTTTTAATTGCGTCCAAATTTGTCCTATAAAAAATTTATTTTTTAAATTGCTGTAAATTTATTTATTAATTTTTGCATAAAATATGAAGATTAAATGTGCCCAGAAAATCTGAAAATTTTCACTTCTTTAAAATGATGTCCATATTAATTATAAATATTGTTGACTTAATATTTATTATTTGCCCATCCTCTGCCGTGGGTCCCCGTTCCCCGAGTTCATCCCCGAAAAAGGGGGTGCCTGGTTTGTCCGTCCCCGGTATCCCTGTTCCCGAGTTTGACCGGGGATCCCCCCCCCGCCGGATGCAACTCTACTATAATTACAGTATTAATCAAATTGTTTTTGAAAAAAATGTGGAAATAAAATAAATAAAAATGATTAAATTAAGATCAGATGACGTCACTCTTTTTGTCCGTCCAATTCAGGCACTTTTGTTGTACCCACCGACGCTTTCCTTCTTGCACCCGTTGAACATGTCGCCGAAGCAGTGCCAGAGGGCAAGCACGATGCCGGGCACCCAGAGGAAGAAGCTGGAAACAAAATTTAAATGAATATATTTTAATTATTATTTTAAATATAGACAATTTGGGAATTTTTTTATTATCAATGAATGGCGCTAAACTGCAATTCAATTCCTATTGTCGAGCTGAGTATGAATCTGAAAAAATCGTTGCCGGAAAGCATATGAAAAGGTTACAAGCAAATTAAGTTGGCTAAAATTGCCCTTAACTTTCAACTAGTCCCGATCTTGAATTTCCCAAAAATCCCGGTCCCGGTCAACTCTACCCAATAGTCGTCGTCGTCGTCGTTTGCGTGTTTGAATTGTCTAAAAAAATAAATAAATTGAATTAAAGATATACATAAAAAATCAATTTTAAAAAGAAAAAAAAATTTTAAATAAATTATTCAGTCGCTTATTATTCTACCTCTTTTTTCAACGCCAACGGGCGCGCAACCTGATGGAGCTGTAGTAAAGACCACAGGCGCTGAAAAATTCGGAAAAGATTTATGTAAACAAAGAGTATTTAAAAATTTCAGAAGCTTCTGTGCACAATTGTCAACCCGATTCCCGATATTTTTGGGCTTTGACCCATGATCCCCGCCCCCAATTTTGGGTATTCCCCGTTTATCGCTATTTTTGGCTTTCATCCCCGACCCCCGATAATTTGTCCGATTCCAGTTATTTTGGGCTATGACCCCCGATATTTTGGACCCGACCCGATATTTTTGGTAGTCATTCCCGGCCCCCAATTTTGGTCCTTCCCCGTTTATCGATATTTTTGCCTTTCATCCACGACCCCCGATATTTTAGCTTTATCCTCGACCCCCGATATTTTGGACCCGATTCCCGATATTTTTAGGATTCATTTCCGGCCCCCAATTTGGGTCTTCCCCGATTTCCGATTTTGGGCTCTCACCACCGATATTTTGGACCGGACCCGATATTTTTGGGCTTGTCCCCCGATATTTTGAGCCATCCCCGTTTCCCGATATTTCTGGCTTTCATCTCCGGTCTTATTTTTGGGCTTTATCCTCAACCTCCGATATTGGCCCCGATTTCCGATATTTTTAGCTTTCATCCCCGGCCTCCAATTTTGGGCCTTCCCCGATATCCGATTTTGGGCTCTGACACCGATATTTTGGGCCCGATTCTCGATATTTTTAGGCTTTGACCACTATATTTTGGGCCATCCTCGATTCAGATATTTCTGGCTTTCATCCCCAGCCCTATTTTTGGGCTTTATCCTCGACCCTGACTCGATTCCCGATATTTTTGGGACTCATTCCCGGCCCCCAATTTTGGGCCTTCCCCGTTTATTGACATTTTTGCCTTTCATCCCAGACCCCCGATATTGGCGCCGATTCCCGACATTTTGGCTCTGATCCCTGATATTTTGGGCCATCATCGACCCCTATATTTGGCCCGATTCCCAATATTTGGGCTCTGACCCCTGATATTTTGTGTCATCCTCGACCCCGATATTTCTGGCTTTCATCCCAGCTCTTTTAGGGCTTTATCCTCGACCCTGCCCCGATTCCCGATGTTTTTGAGACTCATTCCCGGCCCCCAATTTTGGGCCTTCCCCGTTTATCGATATTTTTGCCTTTCATCCCAGACCCCCGATATTTTGGACCGGACCCGATATTTTTGGGCTTGGCCCCCGATATTTTGAGCCATCCCCGTTTCCCGATATTTCTGGCTTTCATCCCCGGTGTCATTTTTGGGCTTTATCCTCAACCTCCGATATTGGCCCCGATTTCCGATATTTTTAGCTTTCATCCCCGGCCCCCAATTTTGGGCTTTCCCCGATATCCGATTTTGCGATATTTTGGGCCCGATTCTCGATATTTTTAGGCTTTGACCCCTATATTTTGGGCCATCCTCGATTCAGATAATTCTGGCTTTTATCCCCGGCCCCGATTCCCTATATTTTTGGCTTTCATCCCGAGCCCCGATATTTTGAACCTGATTCCCGATATTTTTGGATCCCGGCCTCCAATTTTGGGCCTCCCCCATTATCGATATTTTTGCGTTTCATCCCCGACCGCCGATATTTTGACCTCGATTCCCGATATTTTGGCTCTGACCCCTGATATTTTGGGTGATTGCCGATATTTTGGGCGATTGCCGATATTTGGCATTCATCCCCGGCCTCCAATTTTGGGCCTTCCTCGTTAATCGATATTTTTGCCATTCATCCCCGACCACCGATATTGGCCCCGATTCCCGATATTTTTGGGTTTTGATTCCTGATATTTTGGGCCATCCCCGTTTGCCGATATTTCTGGCTTGCATCCACGGCCATTTATGGGCTTTATCCTCGACCCCGATATTTTGGCCCCGATTCCCGATATTTTTGGCTTTCATACCCGGCCCCCAATTTTGGGTTTATCCGTTTATCGATATTGGGCTCTGACAACCGATATTTTAGACCCGACCCGATATTTTTGGGCTTTGACTCCTGATTTGAGCCTTCCTCGTTTATCGATATTTTTGCCTTTCATCCCAGACCCCCGATATTTTGGACCGGACCCGATATTTTTGGGCTTGGCCCCCGATATTTTGAGCCATCCCCGTTTCCCGATATTTCTGGCTTTCATCCCCGGTGTCATTTTTGGGCTTTATCCTCAACCTCCGATATTGGCCCCGATTTCCGATATTTTTAGCTTTCATCCCCGGCCCCCAATTTTGGGCTTTCCCCGATATCCGATTTTGCGATATTTTGGGCCCGATTCTCGATATTTTTAGGCTTTGACCCCTATATTTTGGGCCATCCTCGATTCAGATAATTCTGGCTTTTATCCCCGGCCCCGATTCCCTATATTTTTGGCTTTCATCCCGAGCCCCGATATTTTGAACCTGATTCCCGATATTTTTGGATCCCGGCCTCCAATTTTGGGCCTCCCCCATTATCGATATTTTTGCGTTTCATCCCCGACCGCCGATATTTTGACCTCGATTCCCGATATTTTGGCTCTGACCCCTGATATTTTGGGTGATTGCCGATATTTTGGGCGATTGCCGATATTTGGCATTCATCCCCGGCCTCCAATTTTGGGCCTTCCTCGTTAATCGATATTTTTGCCATTCATCCCCGACCACCGATATTGGCCCCGATTCCCGATATTTTTGGGTTTTGATTCCTGATATTTTGGGCCATCCCCGTTTGCCGATATTTCTGGCTTGCATCCACGGCCATTTATGGGCTTTATCCTCGACCCCGATATTTTGGCCCCGATTCCCGATATTTTTGGCTTTCATACCCGGCCCCCAATTTTGGGTTTATCCGTTTATCGATATTGGGCTCTGACAACCGATATTTTAGACCCGACCCGATATTTTTGGGCTTTGACTCCTGATTTGAGCCTTCCTCGTTTTTCGATATTTTTGCCATTCATCCCCGACCCCCGATATTCTGGCCCCGATTCCCGATATTTTGGGCGCTGACCCCTGATATTTTGGGCGATTGCCGATATTTTTGGGATTCATCCCCTGCCCCCAATTTGGGTCTTCCCCGTTTTCAATATTTTTGCCTTTCAACACCGACCCCCGATATTTTGGCCCCGATTCCCGATATTTGGGCTCTGACACTTGATATTTTGGGCCATCCTCGACCCCGATATTTTGGACCCGATTCCCGATATTTGGTCTCTGTCCCCTGATATTTTGGGCCATCCTCGACCCCGATATTTCTGGCTTTCATCCCAGCTCTTTTAGGGCTTTATCCTCGACCCTGTGCCTATTAGAAGATTATTGAACCAATATTCCGTTCCAAATTTCTCGCCTCGTCAACCCCTTCCCTCTCTCCGAGCCCATACCCCCTTCCCTCCCCACATTTTCCATCCCTACCGGGAAGGCCAACTGAGCCCCAGACTTTTAAATTGTGCATCCCAGTACAGAGGCCAACTGAGCGCCAGAATATAAAGCTTATGGTACTGAAACGTCCGCTCAACTGTTGTTTTAAGGAAAGCCCATAAATAGGAACAGAGAAAAAAAGTTTTGAAAAAAATGAGCAAAGCAGCAGCATATGGCCTCAAAACCGCGCGGGTACGGCGCGGGTCAAAACCGTCCGGGTACCCAAACCTATTGGAGGGGTCCAACCCTTTGATCATGCCGCCCCAAGCCAAAACCTATGGGAGGGGTCCACCCCTTTGATCATGCCGCCCAAACCCAAACCTATTGGAGGGGTTGGGCCTTTTGAACTCACCGCCCAAAAGCGAGCGGTTAATTCAGTCTCAAACAAATCGCGCGGGTACGGCGCGGCCAAAAAAGTGCGCGGGTCGTTTTTGATCGTGCCGCCCAAGCCAAAACCATCCGGGTACCCGCGCCCTTTGATCGTGCCGCCCAGGGCTTATTTAGGGGTGGGTTTGAAAAAAGCGCGGACGATTTTTAATTAAACAATCAAAACCAATTGGGCCCATTGCCAAATTCAGCTTCCCTCCCCCGCCCCTCAAGGTCATTAGGGCACCTGTCAATCAAAACTTTTTCCGCGGACCAAAATTCCCTCTCACCTGTCAATCAAACTTCCGCCGCTCAAATTTTGCAACAAAAACATTCGGAAAATCGATTTCACTTTAGTGACATTTTTAAATAGGGCATAATATGATAGTACATTTCGTTAATTTCTTCAATATTTTTTCCACCTGTTATTACCACTTTGCCCGTCCAAAAAATTAAGGCAGTCAATCTTTTTCCTCTTTTGTAGTTTAGACCACAAAAAATTTCAGGCTCATAAAAACTATTTTTGGGACGAAGTTTTCGAAATTCATTTAGTTCAATTTGCCGCCCAAAATTAAAAGAGGTAACAACATTTTCAATTAGATGCCCGGTGTAAAAAACACTGGGACATCCCGAGAATTTAATAATTTCAACAAATTTTCTTATCGCTTTTTTGCAATCTTCCGAATTTTTGGTACCCAAACAAATTATTTTTCCAGACTCCCATAATAAAGCAGTGGATTTTATAGGATTTTCAGATTTTAAAATTGCCGCCTTAAATTTTTCGGGGATTATACTTATATTTGCAATCATTAATCGATAATGAAGAGAGGTTAATCTCAACTCCCAAATTGGCGACAGTAACGATATTGACAATGAGGTTTTTGCATTTTAATACTTTTGAAATTCATTAGGTCAATTTCCCACCCAAAATTAAAAAAGCAACAACATTTTTCAATTAAATTCCCCGTGTAAAATACAATTCCCCACCCTCAAGGTCATTTCGTCACCGGTCAGAGTGGTAATTTATCACCTGTCAACCAAATATTTTGGTGTTTGATGTTGAAGTGAAAAGAGGTGAACAAAAATAGGTGAAAAGAGGTGAACACAAAATAGGTGAAAAGAGGTGAAATCGGGTGAAATTTCACCTAAAAGCATATAGAGCACGTGTTTTATGGAGGTAGTATGCATAAAAAATGTCAGACTTAAACATAGAGGAAATTTTGTGTTGGTTAACCAAAACGAAAGCCTACTACTGCCAAATCCTAAATACCTCAGGTTCATCTCGTCACCTGCCAATAACCTTCCACTCCCGCTAACATTGGCATTTCAGTCAATACTAATTGAATTAAACCACAGAAAATTTGCAAATTTTATGAGAACTCTCGTAACAATTTAAGACCACCAAAACAAAAACATTTGAACTTTGACACACCAAATCCAACACATACATATTGCCGAAAACAAATCTATTTCCCCCGCCTCTCAAACAGATTTCATCAACTGGCAATCATAAATGTGTTTCCGCGCAAAAAACTTTTGTTTTGCAACAAGTTTTCAACCAACTGACTTGAGTGAATACCAACACTAATTTCGCAAACATTTAGGTGGAAAACACATTTGGGCATTAAGCCATCTGGCATGCGCACCAAACGTCATCACAGGCAAACTAAAAAGATGCACCTTTCCCACACCCACTCAAGGTCATTCAACGCCGCTAAAAAAAGACTGTTGTGATGCAAATATTTATCAGAACAAAAAAAAAGAACTTGATAATTTTGAGGAAAAAAGATAACCACAAAATTTATAATTGGGGAAAAAATAGAATTTGGCTGACACGAAACGAATTCAAGTAACTCCAAGTTATACGTATTATAAGGAGGGTGACAAATATGAGACGAGTGGTAAAACACGGTGCTGAATCTTGAGAATTATTATCAGAATTAAGAGAAATGATGGTCGGCAAAATTAAATTGGATACTAAAATGATGGTCCGAAATGAGAATAGATGACAAATATGAATAGAAGTAGAAGTAATCTGAGAATGACGTTCAAAAATATGAGAATTTTAGGCAAAAAAGGTGAACCATATGAAACCTATAAAAGCAAATTCAAATAACAAAACATGAAGAAAGGTACCAGTTTAGTCATCAAGTAAGCGATAATACAGAATTTCTGAAAAAGCTAGCTTCCAACAGTTCAGACCGTAAGAAGAACCAATTAATCGATCTGCAACTACCGATCAAATTTTGGCAATCGTTGAAATTTGTGTAAACATTTTGAGKTTTAATTTCAAACTTAATAAAGGCCAAAAACAAAAACTTGTCCAGTACGCAGATTTTTACCGCGCTATTGCTAGATCACGTTCAGAAAAAACAGCAAGAAAGGCAATACAACAGGGAAGCGGAATAGCATTAGGAGCGATATTAGTCCCGATTTTAAGTGTTCTAGCTCAACATTTGTTAGAAAAAAGTATTTTCATCTCTCAAGTTTTTATCAACTTCTTCACTTTCGTTTTCTTCCCTTCTGAGCCTTTTTGTAGGCACTATGAATTTTCTTGGCTCCTCGGTTGCCTGGCTATTCGGCTGACTAACCCCCAAATATGGTGCAACATTAGGTGCCGCATTTTGGTTAACAATCACAACTCTTTGCGGTCTATTATCAACCATTCTTTTTATCATTCTTCGCTCCTTATAAAGCCAACTATGTCTACTCGCTTTAAGATCTTCACTTATTGTCGGATCGTTTAAATTTTGCATAATCTTTGCATCCAGAACGGCCTTTTCATTTTGCAAATAATCTCCGCCCCTGAGCGAATTTAATAATGCATGGTATTCCGCCTCCGGGACCATTGTCATTTTCTTTGCAAACTTCATGATGTGA
>MEIZ01000248.1:103508-116376 GCA_001723225.1 Globodera ellingtonae | reverse complement strand
AAAAGAAGTTTGGCAAATAGTTATCTAATTATAAATATAAATATCATACAGCGAGTTATAAAATAATAATGATTATTTATGAAAATTAAAGACGAGTTTTAAATTAAATATTTTAACATAAATAATATTGATTATTTAAAATCACCGACGACAACATAGTTAAAATAAATAAAAACGTACCATTTATAATCGTTATAAATAACAAATGAATAGTACAATTTTTTAAAATAATATTTTGATTTACCATAAAATCAATCTTTAACAATTAAATTTGAACTAATATTAAGCAAATTTAAAAATTCAATAATCTTATAAAAGAACCAACGCAGATGACAAAACATTCAAAAAACTAAATAATAATAGCGTTTGAACATTATAGGTATTAAATTTTATTCTTATACTGCATATGCTTAATTTATCAAATTAATATTTCCATAAATGATAACAACGTATGTTTAAAAAAAGGTCATCATCATTAAGGAATCTTTACATTACAACAGATCACCCACAAAGTTTGATGAAAACTAAATATATCCAAATGCAATAAAACATAATAATCTAAGAAAGTAAGAAATTTTAATAAATAATATTGGCAGTGCTTCTTTATTTTTATTCTCTTGTATTTTTTTCTTTGGTTTCTAATCTTTTGCTTTCTCTCAAGAATGACTATTCTCATAGTGGCCAAGTTTCCTTCTGCAGACGATGATGTCACCCTTCTTGTCGTTTGATATTTTTGAAATTAGGTAATATATATMATTTTTTAAATAAAATAAAATTTATACATAGATTTATTTTTATCATTTATAATATTGTTTATTAAAAAATGGAAGAAGCTTTTTTATGAGTTCATTCATAAACAAATACACAAAAATAAATTGTGATTGTTATTTTACCTATCATTCTTTAAAAAATGCTTTATTGAAATTATATAAAGTTTATTAATTAAACCAAATTTTTTTTATAAACATAAGTTTTCTTATGTTTTTATTGTTTTTAAGTTCTTAAAATTATTTGCAATTTTCAATGATCTTAATCCTTATAATTCTTTTTTTAGTCCGATGATTTTAGTTTTTAATCTCTTATATTTTAGTCGTAACAAATCACTTTAACAAATTAATTTTATCCGTAGTCTCATGGCACAAAGTATGTTTTGAAAATCGAGCAGGGCATTCCTTATCGATGTGTGCGTGTACGATTGTAGGACGTTCTTAGCCCATCATGTTGGTTGCTTTGTCTGCGCGCTATTTTTTTGTGCTGCCAACATCGGGTGATGCTAAAACAGCATGCCCAGTCGTTGTTTGTGCTTTAATTAAATCGATATTTATGTATTGTAAGCATTATTTTTCAATTTGGTAATTATTCTCTATTAATTTCTGAAGGCATGCATCGTTCAGAAACCACTCTCGCTTGTACTYAACAGCATGGACGAAGCGGCTGATTATTTAATTGCTTTCTTTTAGCGTAATAATGTAAATTTAAGTACATATTTATTTTATATTTTTTCTTTTATTATATAAATAGTACTGTTTAGATATGCCGTTTGTCACATAGAAAATTCAATTTTAATTATTTTTCGTTGCACTCCTTGAAATTTATTACTACTCTTTAAATTTTGGCATTAATTGTTTAGGGCCTATGAATATTGTATTTGCATTTAATATTGATCAACTTAGGTTTATAAATCTTCTGCAAGATGATTATTTAAGTGGTTGACATAATTAATGTTTCCAACCATGCGAACGCCCAAAGCGCCTTCGTTTTTTAAAATTGTAGAACAACATTGTAATCAATTTTAACGAAAAACTTTATATCAATAACAATTAAAGTAAGTAATTTATAAAGCTTATGATTCTTACTAACCTTTTTCCGATAAAATAACATACTGATATTTGTAATCATAATTTAGTCTCCACTGCAATAAACAAGTTTTTATTGTAAAATATCAGTTATTTTTAAATTTGATGCTCCGTAATACAATGAATAAACTAAAATTGTTAAGTGTTTTATGTTGATTATATTGTTGGAATTGAACAATAATTTATTTTATTGCCTGTTTCCATCAGTCGAATTTGTCCCTCTTGACTTGTTATCTGAATTTTATTAGGTTAGGCTTAAAAATAATTTCCCACACTTTTTCCTCTTTTTCAATCTCATCTGGATTGAAGTAAAAGTAATTTTACATAATTTTTATTTAAACTACATAACAAAATCTATTGATTTTAATAGTATAATTAATGTTAAAAAAAGATATGAAACAAATTTTAATTTACGATGATATTAAGTGTATCCGTTTGTTTCGGTCGTTGTGCGTTTTCTTATTCAGGTTATAAAAATTAAAAGGAAGCCATTTTTTAAGTTGTGCGTTGAATTTCCGCAATATTAATTTGTTACTTTGTTTTATCATCGTAATCTATTTTTATATGGCTATGGCTGCCAAAATAATGCTTATATTTGTTTCTACTTTTATTTACATTTTAGAAACTATTTACATTTTAAAAGGSAATTTAAAAATTTATAATATTTTGCAAAAAWTCTATGGTAATATCTGCATCCTTCATATTTTTGTCAAMTTAATTTYCTGCTATCATTTTAGTTTTTTAATATTTTATTTACTTTTGTTAACTTGGCCTTGTTGAACTTCCGCCCGCTGAACGCCGCTGCCTTCGCATGATCGGCTTTACTTATGACTAATTTGTTTATGATTGCAAATTCCAACAATCATATTCTAATTTTTCTTTAGAATCTTATTTCCAGACGAACCAACCACTCATTTTAGTGGGTATGTATTAAATGTTTTTTAGACGCGCGTATTCTCCTTCAGACAACGGCTGTTTGTATTTTATTTTTGAATTCATAGTTTATGCGTATGTTATGTAAATTTTTTTTTCACAGCTTTTGCTTTTATTAATTTTTCTTGTTTTTCTTACAAAGCTATTCATTCAATCACGGATTTTATAAATATAAAATAATATTAAACAAAAAAAAGGCCGAGAATCAAATAAAAAATTACTCGATTGATATTTCGCAGAGCCATAAATGCACGTATTGTGAGTAATTTTTTTTTATAATTTYCTTTATATTTTGTGTTATAAATTTTACCTTTTGATATTTATTTTGACTATTATTTTGTAAGAAATTTCTTATAAATGGCGAAAGATTTGAAAGTTGATTTAATTTCATATATAGGCTACCCTCGCCCGCTCGCTGGAAACTGCCTAATTTTTAACATTTTTTCAGAAGTAATTCTTTTTATAAAATTACAAAAAAATGTTTATAAGAAATTACTAACACGGATTGTTTGTGTAGAATTGGCATCCATTGATTTGTTTGTTGAATTTTTAAATTATAATATAAGGAATAAAAACACGCAAAAACTTTTACTAGAATATGGAATTCCACATTTTAATAAATAACCTGCAAATATGCCAAATTGTTAATTTTGTCATTAGTTTGTATACACATTAAATAATTTTATTAAATAGGCCAAATCATAAAAAGTAGCGTAGATTAAGAACATAAAGAAAAGATTGGCTTTGATTTTTTAGTTGTTTTTGTTTTCATTAAAAATATATTTGTTAATTTTAATTTCAACATCTTTGAATTTTATTCAACACTAACATAACGGACGCTTCACTAACGTCTATATTGGATTGTAATCATTTTATAATTAATYAGCTTTTTTTATTGTGAAGCGTTAGTCACTAAATGTCGCTCGCTTCATTGATCATTTTTTTTATTCCGCCGTTGCTGCTTACAACGAGTTGTTTCATCAAAATGATAGTGTCTTCCTCTACGTCTTCTTCGCCAGGAGCTTCACGGTGTGGGACGAACTCCAGATTCGATTGTTCACGAGACACCTTCTTCTTTTCTTAGCTTCATTTAAATAAAATTATTAAAGTKAAATGAACTGTAATAGTTTGGTTTATTTGAAATATATTTGTGTTAAGAAATAATGTTAATCGGTCACTTATTGACTTTAAAATTTTTTCTTTGGTTTTTGCTAAAATATCCTCATTTATTATTAATCTTAATATTAATAAAATTTCGATTTTAGATTTAATGTTATCCTTCCTTCATTCCGTTAGTTTCTGTAATATATAAGAATTTTAGATTTTGGAATAAATCATAAACTCTAATGAAGCGGCATACAGAGTGATGTCAGACATGTTCAATACATCTAAATGTTTATTATTCCAATCTTCCTAAAAATTAAATTAGAATCAAATTTTTTTAAAAAATGGTAAAATCTTTGAACTGAAAATTTAAACTGTACGGGAAATATTTATCAAATTATTGTAGCATTAATTCTAATGATAAATTTATATAGTTCGTACAATTAAAAATATATAATGGAGTTAAAATATGAGATTAATTTGTTTAAGGAAAACATTATTTCCAAACGATATACTGATTTATGCTTTTAATTAATAAAATTTAAAATATTTATTAAAAATGGGCAAAATAATGCAAAATAAATATAATGGGCGACAGGCATGGCAATGCAAACCGACTGGAATGGGCTTCGATTTGTTTTTGTCTAATGAATATTTAAAATCTATCAAAATAGTTAATATGTAAAACCAAATCCAAATCCTTTAAAATAATAAATAACTCATTAATTTTTGGAATAATAAATGAATATTACTCTAAAATCTCAAAAATAAATTTAAAAAAGCAAAGAAAAAAGTAAATAATTTGTATTTAATAAATGTAAATTTTGACAGACGGTTCGTAATAAATAATTCATTAAAATATTAACAATTGTTAATTTTTCTCACTTAAGAAATTTTCATTTATGCGACTTTAGATAAATTAAATAAATAATAAAACAAAAAATTTTGCACAAAAAAGTCTCCACAATGATTAACATCACGCCATTAAAATATTTKCATTAAAAATAATGAGTTATGAATAAAATAAAATCAGACAAGTGTGAAAAAGTATAAAAAGCAAAAAAGGAATACAATTATCAAATCGAAAGCTTTATAAAAATTACTGTAAAATAAGAAATTTGGTGAATTTAATTAGGCTAATGTGTAAAAATAAGTAAAACTAAAGTATTTATTAAAATTAAAATTAAAAAAATCATGGTAAAGTATTTATTAAACGACAAACACTTGGGATGAAAACGATATGGTCGGTCGCACCTGCCCAAAGTTGAAGTAATTATTCCATAGATGCTAAGGCTTCGATTTGCCTTTTTTATGTTTATTTAAAAAAAAATTTAAAAMAAATAATTAAATTAGTAAATTTAACGTGAATAAATGTAAAATGCAGCAAAAGATTCTATTAATATATTAAAAAACCTTTTTACTTAGTGACTAAATTCTATTAATATTTGTACTCCTTATAAAGCTAATTAACGAGAAATTAAATAAATTTAAAAATACTGTTATTTATATGACCATATTTAAGATTGTAAATTGAAGAACTGCAAACTCTCAAAAATAAAAAGCAAAAATTTCATTAAACATAAAAAAATATCCAAAAGTAAAGTTAAATATTTACTATTTATATATAAAAAGCAAAGCCAAAATTGTAACGAATATTTTGTTGCTTCCAGCCTTTATTGTTAACATATTTGGCTGATATGGAAATTACACAAATTTATTTAAATTTCAAAATAAAATAGCTGTTCAAGAATATTTGATATAATTTCGTTAGAACGATAAAATAAAAATCGTAAAATTTCGCCGACCAAAAAAATTATCAATAAAGTTAAATCAAAGAACAAACATTTTAAAGCGCTAAACAATTTAATGGTGCAAATAAAACATAAACGAGCATAATAATACAACTTTAACGTACAATAATTGACTATATTTCTTAAAATAACCTGGACGCTATATAAAAAATCGTAATTGTTTAAAATATGTGTTTAGAATTGCGCTACTTTGATATTAAATATTCAATTGGCAACGGGTAACGGTGTCTAAAATTAATGCTGCTAATAAATCATATTTAATCAACAAAGARCAACTATTATTTGAATGAGAATGAATTAATTTTTATTGTCTAATGTTTGTGTACTATTTATATGTGTTTATATTATCGATTCTAATTAAAAAGACTTGTCCAAACTTTTCCGATTTTTGTTTAATGCAATTACGTGGTGGTGCAATTGAGCAATATATGTTATTAATACAATAAAATAATAAATTTAAAAATTAATAATTTAAAAATATAAACAATAAAATTAAATAAATCACTATTGAAAAATAAGGTTGTTCTCTCTTTATTGATTCAAGTACGAAAAATTAATATTAGTAGACAAAATCAAATATTTTATTAAAACAGTAAAAATACAAATAAAAATAACATAACCGCGTAATTAATTTAAAAACGCATAATAACAGACAGCAATTGGAACTGTTTGGCATCAATATCGTTGTAAATTTGGTGACCGACGATTCTACCTTGCAGTGGCGAAACATACCAGCTGAGAATGCATTATTTTGAAAACTTCACTTAATTTGCACGAYAAATAATAAACAAAATTAAATCAAATATACTATGAGCCCATGCTTTAAATTTAGATAAACCCGTTTAAATAAAGTTGCCTTTGATCTATTTAAAAATAAAAAATAAAAATTTATTGAGGATAAGGAGTGTTGGTTGCCTACCCAAAGAACAAAAAATAACAAATATTAATTTTTTTATTATAAAATAGTCCTTCAAATTTATTTGCAAAAAAATATTATAAAAGCCATGTATTTAATTTCTCCATGATATTTTCTAAAAAATAAACTCCAAATAAACAATTTCTGAACCTAAACAAACATACTTTTAAGGTTTTATAAACGGTTTTATTTTTATAACGATTAATTTTTTATTTGAAAATTTTTTAAAAGGGTTGCGTTACTATTGATATACTAAATTTTTAATAATTAATTTTATAAATCTTTTTTGTTTCCTCAGCGCTTCGGCCGTTGCTGAGTCTTTTAGTTGAACAAATTTTTATTTTCAATGGGTTGATGAGCTAATGTTTCCATTTTCCAGGATTAGTGTAAAATGCATTTTTTGGTTAAGGTGTGGCTTTGAATTTAGAAATTCTTGAGTCGGCACACTGAGTCCTTTTTTGTTTCATCGTTTTGCAATTGATTCTTGTTTATTTATATTAATGGCACGATTTTTTTTTTCATTACACCGTTTAGCTTAWTAAATATTATTTATCGTTAAACTTTTAGTTAAGTTATTTTATCGAGCTGGTTTTTAATAAAATATTATTTTAATTAATTTATAGTCTCTAATTTACAATAGTTGAGCACTTTTAAATTTGCACACAAATACAGCTTTAATCGATCGCTCGATAACGCCGTTGCCACAAGTCTTGCCCAGCAATGTCGAACCCAATTTTTGCTTTACTCAGCTTGAGACCAAATTTTAACTTGGGGGCATCGCGCTGTTCTGTTTCAACAAAATTATAATGAAACAGAATTAATTGATAATATATTTTATTTTATAAAAAATCTCCGCAAGGTGTTAGATTAAAGCCCGGTTACATTGTTTGTCGGTTAAAAATATTTTTTTAATTAACGAAATAAAGCCCATTCAATTTTGTTTCTTCTTTGCACGTGAGATCTAATAAATTTCCTTAAACTGTCAAATATAAAATATTTGACRAATTGGTTCGTCTGATAACTAAAATAATAATAATTAGAAAATATGCACCTAAAAACATTGTATAATTTTAAATGCAAAATGCCTGAATCTTGTCCGAAGYAAAAGYAAATCGCACCCAATTAAATAATTAGCCTGTACGCGCTATCAAAAATCGAGTGGTTTAAAAAATAAAAGAACATCGCTAAAAGTAGAAATGAATAAAATCGGTTTTTGATACTGACAATACAAAATTAAAACTAGATAATAGATAATATTAATTCATTCAAATTTAACATAAAACTGAATGATGATAGAATTGCCGAACGGATACAAACCGGAGGCTGTGCGATAAATGAGTGTAAGCAGAGAAGGTACAACTGCGCTATTTCTTGTTGAATTCGATCAACCTTGTCCGCAACCTGSTGGAATCATACAAGTGAGARGACCCGAGCTTTGCCATTTATTTAAATTTTATAATTCCAACTGAAATAGATAAAGTATTCCTCGTGAATGAACGCCTTAACAAATGTAGTTTGCTCCAATTTCAATTTTTACAACAGACAATTATATTTATGTATATGTTTTTTGGTCTCGTAAAATTCAGAAATTCGCATTTATTCGCAACCATTTGTTTTTGTTTTGTTGGAATTATTTTCTAATGAATGAATTCAAATATTTTAGCTCCAAAAATAGATTCTTTAAAAGATAACTTTAGGAAATCTTTTGGAAAAAAAGAAGAGTTTAAATGCTCAATCTTCAACTTGCTATTTTAWTTTTTTTTAATTTCTAGTATATTCGGTCGAACGAGATAATAAGAATACGAATTATATTTGGAAATCAAATTKTGTGGACATCATTTTTTCATTTTAAGATTTAATTTTAAATTATACTATTGTAGCAATAATTGTCATGTTATTTCAAAAAAAAGATTATAAGTTGAAGGGTGACTMTGTGTTCATTTATTAAGAATTATATGGAATACGGTGAAAATTTATCTTCCATTATTTCATAAATACTGATTAATCATATTTATTCTTCAGCTAAAATAAGATTTGGCATATTTAAAAAATAAACTTATAATAAATAAGTCATACGTTGGAAAAATGAATTAAAATGCAACTAATTCAAACAAATTAATGAAATATTGAAAAATGGAAAAAAGTTTTCAACTATATAATTTTGTATATTTACACATGCTAACAAATATTTATCATGCTTTTTTTTACATTTTGCTCAGTAAATTAGTAAATAAATTTATTATTTATTTATTTACTTTTTCGATTTGCAAAATAAATGGACCAAAATATGCCAAATATTAAGTACATGTTTAATTTCAACGAAAAATTTAACTAAAAGAAAAAATAGATCCTACATAACGTGCTTTACTATATCTTTATCCTCAAAATAAATTTTCATTTTATTTGCCTGAAATTCAAGTCCACTGTCACTATACAATTTATTTGGGAGAATATTTGATTTTTTGAAGACTTTTTCAAAGGCCTCAATCATATCCTCACTTCTTTTTGACTTAACCGGAGCAACAAAAAGCATTCGACTCAGAACCTCTATGCAGACTAATAAATATTTATATCCGTTGTTATATTGTTTTAATTGGTCAAAAATACAAAGGTCGCATTGCCAATCTGTATGAAAGCCGCTGGGGACTGTCTTTAACCTTGGGTTTGGTTTTCGAATAGGTTTGTGGAGCGTGTAAGTTTTCTGTTTTTCGAGAAAATTGGTAACGTGCTCAATTTTAATTTTTGGATTTACCTTCCTTGCTTCTTCTAAAATTTTATTTATTCCCGCAAAACTTGCCGGAGATTTGAGRTCGTAATAAACTTTTGATAAAATTTTATCTATAGCCTTGCCCATATTGTTGGTTTAAAAAGCTTCTTTTCTCGAATGATACCGATTGTTTTTATAGGTTTCATCTTGACRACAACTTTTTTACCCTCCCCCCACATGYCGCTTGACTTGCCAACCATTTCTCTTATTGTCGRGTCTTTTAAGAGCCGATCCTTTAAAAATTTTGCTCCCCTTGGTGTTTCTTTTTTCCCACCGACAAGATACAGCAAAACATCCTTATAATTACTCTCTTCAATCGGTAGATTTTTGTTAGAGTGAACTTTCCCCATTGCTGTTATTTTAAACGTATCCTTGTTTTTAGAAACATAATTCACAAGTTCATTCCAAAAATCTGGATGAATTAACGATGTTGCTTGCAATTTTTCAGGCGTTTTAAAAATTGGAGAAGCTAGAGTAGAAAGCGGAAATTTGGATTCGTCTTGGTCTATTTGGGGATGCGGCTCTGAAGGTTCCGGCATGCTTTTGATCTTATTCTGGGAATAATGACCTTTCTTGGCTATTCAGTCATCTGAGTTTTCGCCTGGCTAACCCCCAAATACGGTGCAATATTTGGTGTTGGAGCCTGATTTTCAATAATCACCTTTTGTGGTCGATTTTCTGTCATTTCTTTTAGCATCCGTCTTTCCTTATAAAGCCAGTTATGCTTACTCGCTTTAACATCTTCATTTATTGTCGGATCGACTAAATTCTGCCKGATTTTTGCATCTAGCATTGATTTTTCATTTTGCAGATAATCTCCGCCCTGGATGGCACTTAACAGTGCGTAATATTCCGTTTCGGGAACCATTAACATTTTCTTTGCAAATTTCATGACGTAATTTTTTCTAATAAATGTTGCGCTAGCACACTTAAAACTGGRATTAAAATTGCTCCTAGTGCTATTCCGCTTCCCTGTTGTAGCTTTTTTCTTGCTGTTATTTCAGATTTTGATTTGGCAATGGCTCGATAAAAATCTGCGTATTGAACAAGTCTTTGTTTCTGTCTTTTATTAAGTTTGAAATTAAAACTCAAAATGTTTGCACAAATTTCAACAATTGCCAAAATTTGATCAGTAGTTGCCGTTTCGATTAAATTATTCTTCTTTTGATCGGATCTGGTAGAGGCTAGCTTCTTTAAAAATGCTGTATTCTCCTTTACTTGAGAGCTAAATTGGTACATTTTCATATTTTCCGACATTTAATTTTCTTTTATAGATTTTTATTCATTTGGTAAATATACTTCTAAAATTTCACCCGGAAATATTTTGCTCGATAATCTGAATTCTTCATCCGCGTTTGGATGCATATTAATTACCAGATAGCTAAATTGGTTACTGGTTGCGTTGTTATATGTCTCCATAAAGTAATTCATTTTTTTGGGAAACAGCTGAGAGCCTACGGTTCTTACCTGAAGCTGTCCTGATGGGTTTCGCATCAAGACCAGATAATGAGCATTTGCTCGCGCGGTTTTTATATCCCTACCATATAAGCTTTGRGTAACAAAAATGATGCTAACGTTCCAATTATGAGATCCCCTTGTGAATAGCAAATCAAGAAAATTATTTTTCACGTTAAGCATTAAATCGTCGAGAATAAGTAACAGCGGTTTAGCTTGTTCTTTTATCAATTTCAAATCCGGAATTCCGTTGTGTGTCTCGATACCCTGTCCAATTAACCCCAAAATACTATCGTTCATTTCACCATAACAATATAAAACTTTATTTGGCACTGGATCAATTAATTCCCTATAATATTTCAAAAATTTCAAAAGCCATTGGGTTTTACCGCTTCCGGTAGCCCCTGAAAGAATTAGTGTAAAAGGTCCACTAAACATTTTTTATTTTTTTTTAAATTTATTTATTATTATTTATAGGGTTAGAGATGGCCCCTCACAGACTAAAATTTGAGCGGCTGAAGTTTGATTGACAGGTGAGAGGGAAAATTTTTGGTGCGCGGAAAAAGTTTTGATTGACAGGTGCCCTAATGACCTTGAGGGATGGGGAGGGAAATTGAATTTTGGATTTGGCRATGGGCCCAATGGGTTTTGAGTGTTTAATTAAAATCGTCCGCGCTTTTTTCAAACCCACCCCTCAATAAGCCTTGGGCGGCACGATCAAAGGACGGCGGTACCCGGACGGTTTTGGCCGGACGATGCCAGCTTTTGGCCTGGTGGCGGTAAGTTCAAAGCCTTTGAGCCCTCCCATAGGCTTGGGTTACGTTGGCGGTAAAGGTCAAAGTATCTGACCCCTCCCATATGTTTGGGTTACGTTGGCGGTAAAGTCAAAGAGTTGGACACCTCCCATAGGTTTGGGTTACGTTGGCGGCAAGATCAAAGTATCTGACCCTTCCAATAGGTTTGGGTACCCGGACGGTTTTTGACCCGGACGATACCCGGACGGTTTTGACGCTATATGCTGCTAATGACTTACTTGTGCCGTAGTCATTATTCCCTCTAACGGGTTGCCCCGTCTTTGCCAAAACAATTACTGATCAGATTGGTGTGCTGTAACAATTGATTTTTCGAGGTGTATGATTCCCATCTCATTAGGATATGGATACGCGAATGGAAATTATTTTTTAAATATTTGCTTTCAATGTAAATGATTGCTTAACAAAAGAAAAGTTTGCTGATCGGTTTTTGATCGTATTTTTAAATAAAATTTTCATGGTGTGATTGAGGTATTCTCTGGATTTTTTTTGTTTAATTATATTATCGTGAATATTTTATTTTGATTTGATAATAGAATAATTATTTTTTATTTGGTACATTATTAGCACGTATTTTTTTCATACTTTTTATTTTTTAATTTAAAATGCTGCTTTTATATTATTTTTGTTTTAGCCCACTTTTTTGAAAACGCGAAGCAATTATATGTGTTACGTTATCAATAATTTTATTTGAATACAGATAATCTTTATATCAAATTTGACTAAATGAATATTTATGAAAACAACAGGCGAGAAGCAATGAACGCTAATGATTAATAAATTTTTAAAAATATTCATGATATTTAAATAGTGTATACATTTGGGTGGAAAATACATTTATGATATAAAACCTTGTTCAATTATAAAACCATTGAGATTTAAAAAATATACAAATTGTATAAAATTGACTTCTTCAACCCTAAATCTCGTTTAATTTTATGTTAAACAAAAAGTGTCTGAAAGATGAATGCTTTTCCGCCCACCAGCGAATACCGTATTTCCGCTAATAATAGACCCCCCTCAATTATAGGCCCCCCTCTAATAATAGACCCCTTTGGAGAGGGGTTGAATAATAATAGACCCCCCTCAATTAGTAGACCCCCCTAATAATAGACCCCTTTGGAGAGGGGTTGAACCCCCCCTCAATTAGAAGACCCCCCCCCCAATAATAGACTCCCATAACTTTTTGGGTCATAAAGTGCCCATGTTAAAAA
>MEIZ01000248.1:89191-101511 GCA_001723225.1 Globodera ellingtonae | reverse complement strand
GGGGCATTTACCCGTGTCTCAAATTCCGCTCATGGTTAAACAATTCTTCAGTACTGTCTATCATTTCACGGCCTTTTTCGATCCAGGCATAAAAGTGTTTACCCTCAATCACATATGTTTCATATTTCTCTTGTTCGAGCTCTTGTCTAGTTTGGTTCAAACTAAGCGTTTTCAGAAAATCTAACCATTGTTGATTTTTCTCTTCAAGAGTTTTTATTAGTTTTTGCAAACTTTTTGCATTTTTCGTAGAGTTTCCTCTTCTTCCTCGGTGTTTTCATCTTTCATAATAAGTTCTTCAGTACTGACAATGTGGTTTCTCAAACGTTGCAAAGCAGGACCAATCATACTTTTATATGGGCCCGACATTTTCATCTTTAATTAATAAATCTATTTCTTGCATTGACGATACAAAACTTAATGTCTTTGCTGAGTTATAAATGCATGAAACTGATTTGAGATCCCGTATGCATTCTTCACTTCCGGCGTCAATTGTGATGACTTCTCCATGAATTGCCGGTGTAAAAACAATTAAGACAATTAATCGCGCTAAGTCTCTTGATCTTCGCGATGACATTCGTGCTTTTTTAGGACTGACCCTTTTATTTCTGCCATCTTGAGTTACTATTAACTTAATCAATATTTTGTATGGTAATTTACAGATTTTTACAACACAACAAATCACATATAAACATATTAATATGATGGTTATTATGATACCGTAAATTCCGCTTGCAGTGTATGGGTTACAGTTTGGATTACCCAGAAAATTCCAACAGAGAACACATTCAATTATTTCACATACTGTACTCAATGCCCCAAATAACCGTAATATGGTTCGAGAAGAGACTGAGTTGCATGTGCAACTACCACGTCTACAATTGCCTGAATTCTTTGGTGACCCGCATCATTGGATTTCGTTTTGGCAAAGTTTTGAAAGTACAATCGATAAAAGAAATTTTAACAATGTTGACAAAATGAAGTTTTTGTTAAATTGCTTAAAGGGACAAGCAAAAGATACTGTCTCAGATTTGATTCTGTCGAATGAAAATTACGAAATCGCTGTAAGTACGTTAAAAGACAGATTTGGTGACAAAAAGATTTTGGTAGAGGCTCTGGAGTCTCTATTGTTCAAAATGCCAATGTGTGATGAAAGTGCTCTTTCTCTAAAAAACACTGTTGATAAAATCGAGAAAATATTCAAACAATTGGAAAGTCTTGGCGAACAAACAAACAATTCGGCGATGACCTCATTGATTAAGTCCAAAATAAACAGAATTTTTCTGTTGGAGATTACAAAGGAGGAAAAGAGTTCGAATGACATATGGACCACAAAAACACTGAGAAGTACCCTAATCATTATACCCAGGAGCAAATCCGGTTCACCCTTTTCTGAACATAAATTTCTTAATTCGATTTCACCTATCTCTGCATATATTTCCTTTAACGTGACCGAGTGCAATTCGTCAGATATTTTATTGACACTGAGTAAATCAATAATTTCCTCTCTTCCATCAACTCTTTCGATTCCCAAAACATATTTTCCGGATCGTGTTTTTCCCAAACTACTGCCTTTGAAAGCACGTATTTCAAGTATTCCTTCACAAACTTTAGGCAGATTTAATTTGCGTGCCAGACGATCAGTTATGTATGAAAATTCACTCCCGCTATCAAGAAGCGCCAAAACTTCTGTGACATTATTTGTGATTCGCGGTGAGAATACTCGAATTTTTAATACCATTAGTAGATTTCCCAACAAAGTTGTATGAGTATGGATTGAACAGTCAAAACTTGCTTTATCTTTATTGACATCCCTTTCCTTTGTCTCATGTACATTATCATTGTATTCCTTCGTTGCATTATTAATTTGACAAAAGGTTGTCTTACTTTTTTCAGTTCCTTTGTTATTTTCTCGAGGTTTAAATTTCTCCTTTGCGATATTTGAGGAATTTTTACTCGTAAATTTAATGTTTCGTTTATCCTCATGTTCATTACGTTCGAATCTGTTATCAGTTTCCCAGTATTTTTTAGGACAAATGGCATCATTGTGGGATCCATTGCAAATTCGACAATTTCTTTTTGAATCACAGTCCTTAAGTAAATGTCCTTGACGTAGGCAACGAAACATCTTTTCTGGTCCGATAATCGCTTCATGCGATCCTCCCGGCGCTTGATTTTATTACACATGTTTGACCAATGGTTTCCATCACAAAAATAACAATTAATTCCATTAGATCTTCTAGTGATCTGGAATGTTCTTGTCTGATTCGAATTATAACTATTCTGCGCAATTCTTTTATTTGGCAACTTGTTGGTATTTTGAGACCAAGTTTCCATCTTAAAGTGTCTCGTACACTGGAAGACTGCCTCACGTATATTTACCATTTTGATTAGGGTACTTCTCAGTGTTTTTGTGGTCCATATGTCATTCGAACTCTTTTCCTCCTTTGTAATCTCCAACAGAAAAATTCTGTTTATTTTGGACAAGATGTGTTTATTTTTATTCATTTTTTATTTGATGACTTATTTGAATCCTTTCCTAACTATAATTAATATAATAATGTAAACTTGATTAGTTTTTTGCAAGTGAATTAATTTAATAGATTCCAAAATACTTATTTTACAAAAGTTTAACAAAATTGATCTTTTATAAAATTATTTGAAGGTTACGCATATTAAGTGAATAAAAACTACTTAAACAATGAGGAAACCGATAATTAGTAAATCTATATTCTTAAAATATAAAATAACTCATTTAAAATAAAATTGCTTAAAACTTTATATACTAATTAATATAAAGCTCAAAACTAAGTTTTTACTAAGTGCAAATGCAAGATGAGAGATCAACAGAAGCTTATAAACGCCAGTCTCAAATAATTTAAAACGACAATTTCATGAAACAATAATCTATTATATTGGTAATACATTTAATAAGATTAGATTATGTATAAATTGTAATAATGAAAACAAAAATTAAAATATGATCGTGACTGGAGCTCACAGCACCCAAAAATCAAATAACAAATAATAATATATTATATAACTAAAATAAAAAATTTAAAGATTTATTTTTATAGCTTATTTGCTGTTAAAAAGGAATTAGTCAATTAAAAAGGTAATAAAAGCATGAAATTAACTCATTTGATTACTCTGAAAATAACACATTCTTTTGTTTATAAAATTGTGTGCGCAACAAATGACCCCATAATTAATCATCTTTCTTATTCACGCAACCTTCATGGCTTGAAAAAGCAAAGAATTAATCCTTTGTTGGTTCCAACACCGTTTATTTTGGTTGTTTATTATTTTTATATTTCATATTCTTTGTTTTACTGGTTTTAGATATTTGTTGTTCAACTTTTGTATTTGATTTTAAATAATTATTTAATTTCATTGATTTAGTCCAAGCTTTAACCAATACAAAATTACTTTTTTTAATTTTTTAGAGCGCGAAGTACATATATCCGATTAAGAACGCGAGTTACAATGTATTAAAAATGGCTTATTTCATCATAAATCTACAACTTTATATTGTAAGTAAATAATTATAATGCGCATACTTATTAAAACGTTTAATAAAAAATACAACGTGTAACACATCCACTAAGCCTAAATTCTGTTTAATAAATTAAAAAACATCTTGTGACAACTTCGTACGCATGGCTTGACCGTCCTATTGCTGGAAGGACTACGGCTCAACTGACCAATAAAAGCATATCTATGTTATAAACGACATAGTAATATAATGTAGGAATATCATTTAAAAAACAGACATTGAATAAAAAAATGTTTATAAAAATATATTATATAATTTAAATCATAGCTATTTGTCTAAATATAAAAAATGAAACTAAATAAAATGTACAGCCAAACTATTCTTACAAGTAAAATTTTAAACTCTAAATTAAAATTATAAAAACTATTAAGTAACGCTAAATAAGAACATTTTTTTTATTGTGTTCGCGAGGGACATCCCAACGAGTGTAAATTTTTATTTAATATAATTAGTTTGATAAAACTTTTAATCAATACTTGGTTAAATTTTGGAAAATTATTATATAAGTACGCGCTGAATAATATTTGATTTTTCAATAACTTGCATTATTAGATAAATTCTATAATTTTATGAATGATTGAATGCACCATGTGAAGGAAGGTTCAAATTCTGCAAAAAAAGCAAAATTGATTTGACGAACATATATTTAATATGATTGTATATTAAAAAAATATTCTTATAAATTTGACAGATCAATTCAAAATTATAATTTTTAATGGTAAGAAGTAAACATATTTTAATTAAGTGTAATTATGGAAGCCTAACATTTTTTCACGATAAAGATTCAATGACCGGTAAGTTGCACTTACAAAAGCAAGTGAAATCAATTGAATTTTTAAACAAACATAAAAAAGTTAATGATGCAAACAAACAAATTAGTTTTAAAAGATAAAAAAATTAAAATTCAACTTTTTTTTCCAATCTTTATTTTTATTAAAATACAACCTCTTAATTGCTCAGTGACCTTAAAATGGCCTGGAAATCGGTTGTTTGATAGTATCAATCATTACGCGATTTTCAAAGGTTCGCAGAGGACTTTAATTTTTAATTTATTTGTGTGAAATATTAACGGAAATAAAACCCTTTTTAATTTTATAAATTAAATTTATAAAAAACGAAAATTTATAATATAATTTAAAAAAGTAAATTCTTTCATTTAGAATTTATATTGCATGTTTGATTAAAACATCACTTCTTAAATTTAATTAACGTAAGTTAAAATTCATTTATTGTGGTTTGTTTACCTTAAGTTAAAGAGATCCAAAGAACCTTTTGCCGGGGGCACCCTAGTATAAAATTTCTGTTTCATTTACTATAATATTTAGTAATCAATGAAATTAAGATATTTGCTATAAATAAAAACATTACCTAGTAAACCAATTATAAGTGCACCGTGGTAGACTAAAACGATATCCATTATAAGTAAAAATAAACAAAAATCATAAAGTATAAGAATTAAATATAAACTGCCTTAAGAAAATGCATGAAAGTAATGCATTTTAAATGACTTGAGGACTGTTTCAAGCTGTGTGAAGGTGAAAAGGTAAGGAATTCGGGGGGCGGGCTATTAATTTTTCTAAAAATAAATTGTTAAACAAAAATTTACAAAGCATCTGTACGGCAGACGCGTTTTCAATAAAACTCAGGCGCGCCAAGCGTTTACAAAAAAGTTCATTACTGAAAATTAAAAGAATTTATTGAATGAAATCTGCACCGATTAGTGTAATGTTTTAGTAAAATGAAATCAATAAAATAATTTATAAAAGTAAATTGAATTTAGTATATAATTAATTTATATTAAATCGCAAGAATGAATAGATGAAGAATATTTGGGAAGGGATCGCTCCTTTTTGAAAGACGAGTGGTCTTGGTCGTTTAGGAAAGTTTTTCGATTAAACGAAGGTAAAACGCCAGCAAATTAAAAATAAAATATATTGTAAAAAGATGCCTTCTTGAAATTTCGGATAAATCTACATCAAAAACAATAAAATCAATAATTGATGGTTACGCTATCTTTTTATAAGTTCTGTTCAGATTGAACGGAACCCAAACTAACTTTAGTAATATAATTATTACTGTTATGAAAATAATGTATTGTAAAACCCTGCTTTTAAATTATTTATTAATTCTGTGAATACCTTAAGATTAGTAAGCAGCTTTTTATTTATGATCGAAATTAAATTATCCAGTTGATGTTTATTTTGATAATTATTAAATGATTAAATATATTTGAATATAAACCTGTTTAGCTTCAGATCTCAAAGCCACCTGCACATCAAAGTCGTTATGCTTAACAAATCAAATTTTTTATTTTGAGAAAATATTTTAGTTATCTCGATCGCCTACCATCTGTCTGGAACCATTGACAATTAAAGAATAATCTAAATTCTTTCCGATTTGTGTTTTTGGTTAATTTTGAAATTATTTTTATTTATTTCTAATTTTAATGCAAGTTTGTATGTCATAGATAATAAACGTTTAATTAATAAGAAATCAAATGTGAATTTACAACTTTTCTTGCTATGCGCGATTTTCATTGCATTTGATTGTTTTTTTTCATTTATAATTAAGCAAATATCAATATTTAATTTTTTTTTAAATACATTAAAATAATAAGTATATTCGAATGATTAATAATGTAAATGACTAAGGCAATAAGAATAATGACTTTTTAAGAATAAATATTATATGCCTGAATATTGACTTCTTTAGCTTGCGTGGGCTTAATTTATTATTACTTAAATATGTGTCGATCAATCAAGCATATCAAAATGGCTTTACTGCGAGTAAATACAACATATCTATCTATAGGTAGCTTCATCGAACGCAAAATAAATTAAAAATTAATTTGAAGACAATTTTATTTAAACTTAATATAAACAAAATTTCTTCAGAAATACCAAATCATACAATATTAAATGGAAACGGGATGTTTTATGAACCTTACTATTAATTTGATTTAATATATGTATTATTAATAACAATTTCAAGATACAATAAATTATTAATTATAAATATAATTGATAAATAAGGCAATATTTATAATCATTAAATAAAAAATTTCACTCAAATGATAGAATATTAGAACTAAAAAAATTAAGAGAAATCAAATACGTATAAAAGCTATACAAATGTTATGTTTAAAACTCTGCTGCGAATATCACATCAATGATTATTCAATTTACATTTATATAAGAATCATTAAAAAAGGAAATCCACCAATGATCATAGTCATAAAAAATTCGCGCGCGCTCAAAATTGAGTCAGCTTAAAAACGAATGTATTAAAGGTGATCCGGGCAGGAAACAGGGCATGCGACGTGTGAAATCACTGCAGCATTTGACAGACAATTTCTTTGATAATAAAATTATTAAAATAAATAACAAATACAATTAAACAAAACAATTCCAACAAAGAGATACATTGAAAGATGCAAGCTGTCAAGGATTTAAAAAATTTATTAATTATATTTTTATTGTATTTGGGCGGCTGGCCATGGTCCAGCCGTGGCATTGCACCGGGCACACCGGGGCAATGTTTAATTTGTTTTGAAACCCGGTTTCAATAATTGACAATTAAAAGTCAACATGCTAATAGATCATTCAAGTTTTATTACATTTATAAACAATTTAATACATATAAAGAATAAAACTGAGCCCTCAAATCACAAACGAAATTTTTACCACTCGATTCGGGATAATTTTTAAATTGCAAAATAATAAAAAGGCCATAAACTAAATATAGAGGAAACACTCAATAAAAATTTTAGAGAAATAACATAAGCCAGTTAAACATATTAATAATGAGGGGATATCAGTAAAACTTCGGAAAATATTTATAATTTTCGAAACATAAATCCTGTAGATGTGCAACTACCGATAATAACTTTAATAAACAAAGAATCCCGCTAAAATAATTTATATAAATAAGCTTAAATAATATTATCAATAATCTTTTTTGCTTGATTAGAAATACCAAATATAATAATCTAACCAAAAACGGTCATTTAAATAAATATTGTTTGTTATGCTACATCTAGGTAATGATTATCTTTTAAAAATAGTACAAAATTAATAGTGGCGTCCTTCCGAACTGACAAACCTATGTCAGACGGTGTTGCTGTTCACACAAATTGATGAGCCGTGGCGAACCAAAATTTCACAAAGATCTCCACATTCCTACTCGTAGATTTTACAAAAAACTACAATCTTATATTTCGAACTAAATATCTGAGCAAAAAAACATATGCAAACAAATATATTAAATTAACTATTTTTGAAATTTAAAAACAAAAGTGAAAATGAATCATACGGGTTTTCGCACTTTACAGAGATAATGTCCAATCATCAAATGATGGCAATTATATTACAGGGAAAAAGAAATATTCTGTATTACACTCTAAAGCAATTACTATTATTAAATCAAAACCAATCGACAAATGTCGTTCGGCTGAATATAATCAAATAAAAAACTAATAATAAAATTTAAGCATTGACTAAAAGCGAAAATGAACAACTGGATCAAATGATCAACGACACAAAACATTAGTTTTATACGAGACCACGATGCGAACCATTGAAAAACTGCAAAAAAAAAATTGTTTTTTTGAAGAAAACCACAAATATGTAATTTTGGCACTACCGAGATTTATCGAGAATCTCGATCGAATTTGATCGGTTTTGTTACCCCTAAAGACTGGACTTATTTTATTGATCAACGTGTAGTTGTGGTGTATTGGTGAGTGGTGTGGGTGCTCAGGTTGGGGATTGGATTCCTACTGTGCAAATGACTTTTTTACCACTTCCTATGATCATCTATGACTAGGAAACAATTTCTTTCGATTTTTTAAATATTTTTGATGACAATTCAGAAATATATCAAATTTTCATCTACCGTATTTTCTCTATTAGTAACCCCCTCTCCATTTGAAGCCCCCTCTCTAATTGTGACCCCCCCTCGAGGGGGGTTTGAACAATAGTAACCCCGGAGTTACTAATAGAGAAAATACGGTATCTATAGTGAACTTCTGCTGTATTGAACGGATGTGGGAATTATATAATCTTGGGAATTATCAAACTGATCTTCCCACAACATTGAATATTATCTCTGGCAATTCACATCAACAAAAATATTAAATCTCGAAAAAATCTCGTTTTATTTTTCGAGATACGAGATTTATCGAGATTCTCGATTGAAATCTCGATCGAAGAAATTTTTTCGAGATCTTCGAGATCGAGATTTTTTGAGATTCGAGATTTATCGAGATTCCCGATCGAAATCTCGATCGATCCCCAAGTCCGATCTCTAATTGATACAATGCTTCATAGTAAATAAGCTATACAAATTATATTTAAAATGTTTATATGCTGTACGATATGTTTAGTTCCGATTCGACCAGGTTGCGGACAAGGTTGATCGAGTTGAGATGGACTTTGGCGATCTTTCCGGCAACATTCGCAAGCATAATTTTTATTTTCATCTACATTTTAAACTTTTTTTTTGCGCAACATAGTAAAAGTGACATGAAATAGCACAATTGTACCTGCTCTGCTTTCTATTTTCTGATAGCGCGTACAGGCTAATTATTTAAATTTGGGTGCTATTTGCTTTTGATTAGAATAATATTCAGGCATTTTGCATTTAAAATTATATAATGTTTTTAAGTGCATTATGTAATTTTTACTAATATTCATTAAATTAATTCAGATTTTAAAAAGGCAATATAGAAAATTTAATTTTTGCATCAGCGAATTCACTAACATTAAAAAATTCATAACTTTCCTTAATACAGATATCCCAATGATATGACTTTGAATTGACCTTTTAATATAGTAATTTACTGCTGTTTTATTTTATTGAAAATTTACAGCTAAAGCAATTTAATTAATCTTATGCAAATATTACTTCTGATAAATTTGGTAAATGTAAGTTTGAATTTTTTTAATATTGCAGTCTTTATAAAAGGTAAATTCACTTTCATTTGCAATGGATGAAATCATTTAAGAATAATATCAAAATATGAGTTTTTTATTGATAAGGGGAACCTTTCCTATGATTTCTCATCACCCTATGCAATTTTCGCTAGCTTTGTCTTGATGCCTTGACCAAATTTTTTTTGAATTCCGCACGCTGTTGCAATCCGACATTAACATTTCCATTATATTTTAGTTCTTTAATTAAAATTGAACCAAACATTTTAAACATTTCTTGATATTTTTGTTTCTTTTCGAGTTTGACGTCGTAGCTTATTTTCATAAACCTTAATATAAATAAAATGATTTCTTTTACTCACATCATTAGAATTTGTTAAAATTCTGGATTTTTGTGAATAATCCTCCGTCTTTTTTTATTCCGTATTTTAGAACTGTTAGCCCAAATTTATAAATACATTGATAGTACACCGATTTTTTTAAAAATTTTATCTTTTTTTTTAAGGATGTCGCTTTCTACAACTTTTGATATTTTTTAATAGTGAATACAAATCGATAAAAAGCCCTCCATTCTGGTTCATTTATAGTCATATTAAAAAATTGTTTTTAATAATTTAAATTGGTATGTTATTTTGTCAAATTTGATTTGAGCAAATTAATTTTAACAATCCTTCACATTTGATAAACAACTGTGACACTCTCAGCAGTCTTCATCTAAATTTAAAAAAAAAATATATTTTTTAACATAAAGTGGCAGACTTTTTATTTAATAATCAAATACAGTTTCGGTTTGACTTTAAATTTAAATCTTATAAATATTTCTGAATTTCGCAAAAAAAACAAACAAATTTGCTAAATTTCTTTGTAATATTGTTTTTTTTTGACTCATCTTTATTCTTAAATTAATTAGCTTCAATTTATAAGACTTATAAATTGAGTGTAAAATTTTAATTTGCCAAAAATAAAATAGATTTTATTATAACTTTGGGTTTAGCGAGATGATAATTTATTAAACAAATGATAATCAAGATTCGGCCTAGAAAGTTAAAATGCCATTATAATGATGTGGGAAGTAATGCTTGCGCTTTTCTTTTTAATTCAATATTTGTGATTTTGTTTGTTTGGTCGTATTATTTATTTTGAATATTAGGCAATTTTTATCAATGGATATTTATTTATTTGTAAAAATTTATGTTTATTTAATTAATCCTTGTGTTATGAAATTTAATTATTAGCAATTGGATAAGCATTCTTAAACTTTATGCAGATAAACATACCATTAAAAATAATTCGTTTATGTTTTTTTGTATAAAGCCTTGCATAACTTTCCACTCCTTTTTTCGGCCAAAATTTTATTGCCACGGCTATAGCAGATTGCTCGAGAGAAATATTGTAAGTGCAAATTTATTCAATTAATATCAAGTGTATAAAGTTCTAATACGTAAGTGGTTTCTTTTTTTAATCAATTTAAGAGTTGTACTTGGAACTTTGATTTTTATGGTTTTATTGTATTATATAGAATAAAACTGTATAAATTGCATTCATAATTAATGCCTTGTATTGTAGCTTTGACTTTAATATGTTAACAACCCATCGTGTTCTTTTGTCAAAAAGGAAGAGCCACCGGATGCAGTTTATTAGAAAACTTAAAATTGCTTTATGTGAATTTGTGGTTTAGGTACCGGGAATATTGTATTGGTAAAAATTGGATATTTTGGTTGTTTGAAAAAAAATTGAAAAATTTTTAATTTAACTTCTATGGGTTCATTTTTATTTTAAGATTGATGCTTGTAAGCACCCTCGCAAGCTTTAAAATCTTTTATTTTATAATAATTACCTATTCGAGACTAAATTTGCATTTAATTTTTAATTTTTTTCGGTAGACATAATTTCACTCTTACGGATCCATTAGATCATTTGGATATTCGTTTAATAATATTTTGCAGAATATTTTTTTTAAATATTTGATTCATTTTTTTTTGATTCTTGTTTTAAATTTAAATGTTTAATCAATTAAGAAATCTCTTAAGTATTGATGTTTGTTTCAAAAATTGTTCTGTATGGCAAGTTTTGAATTGTCTAAGATAATCATTTGTTACTGATTTTAGGAAAATCATTTTCAAATAAATGTTTTGTACCTTGAGAATTTTGACAAGGTACATTTAATTTATTTTAATACAAAATAAATCTTTCTTTGCGTCATTTTCTCAACAAAATTGTCAGATATCAGAGGTTTTTTATTTTTGCTTTTGATGCATTTTGGGCGAGATCTGGCGATTAAATATTTATTAATTCATACAATGCATATTATTTATATAATTTTTAAAAAGTTTGCACTTTTATGTCCTTTGCAATTAAATACTTAATATATAGATGTGGCATTATGTTAATCGGATTAATATTTTTTTTTTTAAATAAGATTTTTTTTCTAAAAAAAATCATATTAAATGTTTGGTTATCTACTGCCATCTAATCTAAATTAAAATATGGGTTACGTAGTACTAATTTGAATTTATTTGAATAATCAGGAACATCCCTTACTGTGAGTACTCAGATCACTTTCAAACTATGCCTATCGTGTAGGGCACCATCGATTTACTCTTGTAAATTTTCGGCTTTTTTGGCCCGCCCACACAGTGAAGGGTCGAAAAATGCAATTGAAATTTTTGCATGTTTTCTTAAAAAACCTCCGCGCAGGGACTTTAAAAAATCATATCTCGGCTCAAAGCTGGCAAAACTCTTTGATTTTTGCATCAAAATGTTGAGAAATACACGGAGAATTTTTAAAAAATAAGTATTTATATTTAGCTTTAAAARKTTKKWARKTTWAAMSGKWA
>MEIZ01000248.1:71628-89076 GCA_001723225.1 Globodera ellingtonae | reverse complement strand
CTCCATTTCGGCCGATTCCGAACCCCGAACAAGATATTGCAATAAATCGACTTTGAAAAAATTGAATCGTTTAAATATTCGAATTCGGGTTTCAGATTTATAATCAGGCAAAACGAAAGTCAGATATGGATTCTACGCCGGCTAATACCCCTAAAAACACCTTTTTCCCGATTTTGAAAAAAAAAAATTATTTTGTTAAAAAAAGAGATGGGCTGGTGGTGACCATCGCCACTATTACCGTTTAAACTTACAAACTTTTAAAGCTAAATATAAATACTTATTTTTAAAAAATTCTCCGTGTATTTCTCAACATTTTGATGCAAAAATCAAAGAGTTTTGCCAGCTTTGAGCCGAGATATGATTTTTTAAAGTCCCTGCGCGGAGGTTTTTTAAGAAAACATGCAAAAATTTCAATTGCATTTTTTGACCCTTCACTGTGTGGGCGGGGAAAAAAAGCCGAAAATTTACAAGAGTAAATCAAGGGTTAAATATTAAATAACTGTGTTTTTATGAAAGTTCCTTGGTTGATATATTTAACTTATGGAATTGTTATTTGGTATTTGATGTTTTGACAATTTAACTTTTTGTTTTGAATAGACAAAAAACAAAACAATGGCTGTTTACTGTTAAAAAATAAACTTCACTTTTATCATATGCATTTAAATTTATTTTGTTTTTAACACCGCCGTCTTGTAACAATTTGTACCACATAGGCTCAGATGTTGTGGAGTGGGCGACGGAAAGCAAATGAGAGCAAAGCCCGCAGCAGAGGCGCTTCATCACGCCATTCGAGAGTCTTGTCTGACATGGTCCTGCCCATCTTATATTATTATTATTATTTGATAATAACTGGTGTTTATAATTAAGCATATTCTTGAATTATTTTAGTAATTCATTTTTTTTTTATACTGGTCTTTGGTTGGTTGTCCAACTAAAATAAACCAAAAAAATCAAATTATACTAAAAGCAATAATTTATAATTAAAAAATAAAATATAGCATTAATTGTTTCTGATTAATGGTAAGATATATTTTTAAAAAGTTTTTTTATTTGGTAATTGCATATTTTATAGTTTTTAAATAATTGCTTTTAACGTTAATTAGTTTGAATATAAAAAGTTCAATATAAAGAGATTATTTAAGTATTTTAGCTAAATGGTATTTTTTTATGTTTGCAAGAATATTAAAATGTAATTTACTCAATCGCTTTCTAGGCTTTTTGATTGACATTAAATAATGTTTCTTAATAGTCGTGTCTTTGCAGTAAATAAGTCCTCGATAAATTTCTTTAATTGTTTATTTGATTTCTGTATAGAGACCACATCTACTTTATATTTAAGTACATATTATGCAATATGTACCGTACCTTTATCGTAAAATGCCGCGGCCCAATCTWGGCAATTATAGCCGGGCACTCCATAGCCGTCTCGCGGCATGCTGTTGTAGGCGCTTAGCGTGTCGTCCCACGAAACAAATGTTTCTTCCGCGGAGAGGTAACACAGTATGTTGGTACCTGCTCCATCTGCAAGCAATTTACTAGAATATTTAAATAAATATTTTATCAATATTCACTAAATGCTATTTTATTATAAAATTTTTTCATTTAAGGTTGTGGCTTGAGTTGCAGTATATATTATATATCTGTCAGGTTTGATCCAAATTTGTAAAGAATTTTCGGGTTTAATTTTAATTATTTAAAATTTTGTAAATCATAGGTATACAAAAATTAAAGGAAAACTCATATAAATAATTCAAAATTAGGGAAAATGTATTCAATTGCGTAAATGAATAAAAAAAACGTACATAATTTCTTTAAAAGCAAATTAAATATTTTATTTATTTAATTTTATCTTATTGAACTTAATTCAATTATGTGTTTAATTTAATTAAAGCTTTTTGCTCTCGGCTGCCCATCATTCTTCTTTTGCAGGTGGGTTAATGTTAAATTTTTAAGGTGTTGCGAAGTGATCTGTTCTTACCCTGTTTAGTAATTATATAAATTTTTGTTAAAAACATTAATAATACAATGCATTTTATCAGGAAAATGTAGCTTAATTTTGGCTTTGATGTTGGTGTTTAATTTTTAAGATATCACGGAATTCATCTTTCCTTTTCAATTGTTGTATGCTTTACTAAGTTCCGGTCTCCAACGAATTATTTAAATCTATAAAATTGTTATTGTATGCAATTTACTTCGAAAAAATTATTAATTATATAATTTTTCAAGTGTGAAACTTTAATTAATGCTTTTTACAAATTTATATAAATTTTCGAGTGTGAAACTTTAAAATGCTTCGATGCAATTTTATGAATTTTACAAAATATTGAGACGAAAAAAACATTATAAACACAGCCATACTGGGTCCATTTGATAACCTTCAGACGAGAATTGACATGGGTAATATGCCCTGGTAAAACACAAATTAATTTTATAAATCACACAAAAAAAATGCTGCATAGAAAAATTTTTCCTTTAAGAAATTTAATTTAGAATTTTCACATATATTACTTTGACTAAAGCTTTTCAACGTAATAAAATATTTATAATTAACAAAAAATTGACAAACAACACTCGTTTAAGGTCGATCAAACATTTTTTACCACAAAAAAGAATGCGTCAGGCCTGTATACGCGTTTTGTTTTCTCATCGACTTCCCAAAGTTTACGACACTGAATTAATTATGCCTGAATCTGCAAATAATTGGAAATTGATTTAAATTAATAGTGTTATTAATATTGAATTCAACTGGCAATAAAATAAAACCAAACCCAAATAAAAGCAACAAAAAAAAACTATGAAGTAAACTTTGTTAAATTCTAATTTTTTTAAATTCAAATTCTATACTCCGATTTTTTAATCATTTAGCTTCTTGCTTAATTGGAATTCTAAAGTTTTTGTTCTAGCAATTGGTTGGTTTAGAAAAAATTGTTTTGTTCTGTACAATGAACAAGAGTTGATGTTAAGTCATTTCGTTTAAAAACATATGCTAAATTGAGTTCTATGCGTACAGTGAATTACGACCATGTATCTTTCAAAAACATAAATTTGAGTATCAAAAATTTTCAAGTTTAACTGGAGTTTATGCAAATTAAAATGAATAAAAGTGTTTAAACTATAAGGAAACCGCTAATTTAAAAATTTGTTCTTTTTATAAATAATGCAAAGGCTAATTCTTCATTTTCTTGTCCTGAAATTGTGAACAGCATCATCACAGATGTACACCTTAAAAAATTAATAAAGAATACACTTATATCTCTTTACAAACAAACTAAATCAAATTAGCGCGCAACAAATTCATAACTTGATATAATTTTTAGTCTATAACGTCAACGCTTAATTTAAAATGTCTCCGATTTTTTAAGTATTAAGTGAAAATCTCAAAAAACCATCAAGATAAAATTTTCATTAAAATTTATTCTTTAATTTTTAATTATTATGAATCAAATAAACTTAACTTAATTCTGAGCAAATTAAATTGGCGAGTAATAACTTAACTGCTCAACCAAAAAGTGCAAATTGAAAAAGAAATGTGTCAATATGAAATTCTAAATAAACAAATATAAAAAAAATATCAAATATTAAGAGTATAAATTCAAAGCTTTGTAACAGATTAACTAAAAATTGTGAAGAAAGCTTAGAAAACAGAAAAAAAATCTTATTACTCTCTAAAATTGAATGAGACTAAGTAATATTTTAAAACACTCATTGTTCAATTTTCTATTTGAAATATTAACATTATCACAATTAAAACCCCGCAAGAAATTAATACGTAAATAACCATAACCCAAAAAAAGCATCTGTTAAAATCAAAAATATATATGGAAAATAAATTAAAACAATAACGATTCCTTGAACAAAACATTGTATTTTCAATAATTCCTATATAATCTTAATAATAGTTAACAGTAATATAACATTTATCTAAGTCATTAAATTATTAAAAGAAATATTTAAAGGTCAATCTACAACACTCAAGACAATATTAAAATAACAAAGATATTAACATATAACTAATATTGTAATGCCCCTGGGCAACAAGCGGGAATGGTACCAGATCGACCCGTTTATCAAGATGGAAATCCGCAAGTAAATGCAAACAGCAATTTGGCTAATTATCAGATTAAGAGCATTATATAAATTACTTCAATTAACCAGATTATGTGTCTCTTATAAAAAAAACAATAGTTTATTTTGCGTTTACTTCTCTAAAACATTCTTAAAATAATTTTGCAAAAGTTTAGTAATGAAGGAAAAAAATAGCTTATATTGAATCTATTTAAAGCTAATCTTATAGCTTAGCTGTCTACACAATAATCATTCCAATAAAACATTTGGTGTGTGTGCACAATTTGCAAACGATAACTAAACAGAAAACTAAATTCAAATAAAACCAAAAAGTTTTTACTCATCATTCGTTTTTACAATTATAAACCACAAATATTAGCAAGTAAGCTATCTGCCTTTTAAAATAACAAAATACTTAAAAGAATATGTAAGTATAAAACAAAAGATTTCAACCTGCACAGCGGAATTATCCATCATATTATCTAAAATGATATTGCTGCTAACCTAGTGACAACGGCATTGGCTGAACGGAGTTTAAACCTAATTCTTGCCTTTTTACTAATGTAAGAAATCGAAGGTCCAGCAGAAAGCGGTACATGTGTTGTGCATATGCTCCGAACAACGGCAAGAACTAATTATCATACTGGGTAAAGGTGCTTTTAGAAACTTTAATACATTAAAAAAAGAAGCGAAAATGGAATGGATAAATGTTAACACTAAAAAGTTAAATAAGTTGCTGTCATCGAGACTGCATTTGTATTAATAAATAAATAGTTTAATTTAAGTTTACATCAAATAGGTTAAAAATATTTAAATATTAATTATAATAACTGAGGGCCATGCTGCAAGCGTCGTTAAGAACCGCAACAGGAGATCGCATGCGGACGAAAAAATAGATTATGGTTAATTTTATTTAAATGAAAAAAATTTAAAAAAATAAAACCAGATGACGAATCCTTACACCTTATTGATGAAACAATATGAAAAAAGGAATAACTAATAAGGGTTGAAAACAACAAGGAGTTTGATACCGGGGTCAGATACAAAGCTTTAAATGAGGAGGATTTTTATTTTCTGAATATTTGTAAAAAATAATAACAAATGTTACAAATGCCTATTTTAAATGTTTTGCCATAATTTCAACTCATTTACTACAAATCTAAAAAAAAATTAATACCAAAAGAGAAAAACGTATTTAAAATATCTTCAATCATAGCTAATTTTTTCATACGATTGTTACATGCGATAAATGATATAACATTTACCAATAATTTTTTTTTAAATCAAAAAACCCGAACCTGAATAACTTTTTTAATCTAGAAATATAAACAAAATAACAAAGTGACCCAATATGAGAAAAAAGAACAGCCAACAACGTTAAAAACTTGGCCAAAAAACGAATTTAATGGTAAAATTAAAATTTTTAATTAACCATTTGTGCAAAATTGGTGACAAATGAGGGCGGTGGGTGAACAGACCGCCAATCTTTATTTTGAACATTTTATTTTTTTTTAAAGAAATAGTGTGTTGAAAAAAGAGAGTCAGGCGGCGAGAGTAATTTGGACATGACGCACCCCATCTAAAAATTGTTTAGTTTAATTTATTACTAAAAAGAGAGAGACAGACGGCGAGAGTAATTTTGACAAGAACGCAACCCTAATTGTATTATATTCAATAAAAGTAAAAGTGACAGCATCAATTATTGAAGAATTATTGTAACATAAATTATGGACCAAAACACAGCAAACAAATTTTATGAGATTAATAAGATTTAAAAATTTAATAGAACCGCGACCGTCTTCTCAAAAATGCTCTGGTATATTTACTAAATGAAATCAATAAAAAAAATTTAAAACAAATCATTCGTGGCAAATTAATTACTTAGTCTTTCAACTTCAAAGCTTTTTAACCTAGTTGTTTATCATAAATTCTTTAAAGAACTTTTGAGCATAAACAGTTTTCAAGTAATATAAATTGATTTAATTAATATTTTGTAACATTATATATCAATCTCCTTGAAAGTAATTTCCAAAAATATTTGTGAAAGAAGAAGTTGTATATTTACCTAAAATTCAATCTATTTTCAAACTAACTTTTTAGCTTTATGCATGCTTAATGTTCTTCCATAAAAATTCAGCTTAAACAATTTAATCCAGCTTATCTACGCTGTCGGCCTCGTCAGTCCAAACACAAAAACCTAATAAGACATTATAAAGACTTGTATCTTTTATTTGTTTATTAAATCAATTAGGAAATTAAATAATATATTAAAATAGTAAAGCAACTCCCATTAGCAAAAGGCATTTTTAATTCTAAATAATTGTAAAGGTTCCAAAAAATTTGTGTGTAATATGAATTAATTATTTTCGAATGCATCAGCGGCTATTTTAAAATAATTTTAAAATAAATACACTGTAAAACTCATAAACAAAATTTGTTAAAACAATCAGTTTATTTTTTGTTTTGTTTAGCATATCAGGGTTGATAATCACTTTAGAAATACATGGTTTATAATTGAGAATCTTATATAAAAAAACTTCGTAACATATTAATATCGTTTTTATGTTCGTAAATAAAATTATCAATTAAAAGTTATAATTTTTTTTAGTTTCGAATATTTCGCGCGCATGAAATGACTGTCTTTTTGACAGTTTAATATATTTTTTTATGATTGCGTGAAATCCACAAACAGAAACTTTGGCGAAAACTTTAGTTTATTTTAGACCGCTTGATTTAGTTAAAAATTATGAATACTTTGTTTTTTAGAATTTCCCCAAATTATGCATCTTTTCCCCATTATGTTTAATTTCCATGATTTTTATTAATGAGTTGATTAACGTATATCGAGACAAAATATTTATTTTTTTTAGAAATTAAGTTTTATGATAGATTTTTTTAAGTATATAAAAAAAGAGAGAAACAGTTTAATTGAATAATGTATTGCTCTTATTTTTCTATCGCTTTTGCTGTAAGTGCGCAGTTCCTGTCCATTGTCCATAATCAATCATTTTCATTTAAATTGATTTTTAATTTTAAAAATACAAATTTTCAAATTACAGCTTATTTTGGTAATTTGTTTCCTTAGTGATTATAGTAAATTAAAAATTATTATTTATTTTTTAACAAAATTTCATCGATTTATTTAGCTCAATAATTTAAAATTCTAGGGAATTTATTCGACTTCATCATTTTAGTTGTAAAATATAATTATTCTTATTTTAAGTTTTTTAGTTTATCTATTTTTATAATGACAGATAATCGCGTTTATTTCGAAAATTAATTTTTGAATTTCTTTCTTTTTGGTAACGAGTTCTTCTCTCCTTGGGTGGATCTAGTTGTTCGGTGTCGCGAAGGTGATGGAATGTTACAGCGTGCGGCAAGGAAACTATAAAATATAATTCTATTCATTCCAATTTAGTAAAAAAATAGCGTAGTCTTCTAGATGATGAACATTTGTTGCAGCTCTTATTTGTTTTAGAGTAGGTTGTTGATATGATGAATTTTTAAAAAAAGAAGCACAGAAAAATTATGGAATTTCAAATATTTTATTTATTTCCGGTTGAAGAAATTTTTATTAGTTTTCGGTAGAGATAATTTATTGGTTTTTTGCTGCAGGAGGAAAAGTTTTTATTTTTAGGCTTTTCTATTATTAACTAAAAATGATTGGTTTTTGATTTTTTTAAAACAACCGCATTCATCTTTAATGTTTAATTGTTTTAAACCCTTATTAAATATTAATTCTTGTCATATTTTTTTCGTATTTTAAAATATTTTAGTGTATTTAGAAAGCGAAAATTTGTTAAAATAAATTAGCTTTTACAATTGTTCAATGAAGAAAGTTAATTTATTTTTTTCAGTTTTTACGAAACGCAAACTTAAAATAATAAGACTAGTGTTTAAAGAAAGAGTTATAATAATAAAATGTATAAAACAAATTAATCGATAGTAAGAGAGCAATATAAATAAAACAATGATTTTAAGGTTTATTCGTTGTGATTGGTGTCTAGTGTGTCAATAATTTATATTAAAGTCAAATACAAATAAATCTAATTAAACAAAATGGAATTGAATCATAAAGAAATACGAAATATGAAACCAGAGAAAAATATGACAATCGTCTCTAATAGATAAATTGAGAAAGGCATATAACATTAGAGCCTCCATTTAACAAACAAAATAATAAAGGATATTTTTAAATTAAGTATTGAAAAACAAATAAGATAAAATAAAAAATTGAACAGGAAGTGTAATTTATAGTAATAAAATAAAACAAGTTGGTAATACATGTCTAAATGGCTACTGAGCAGCAGAAAGAATACATTCAGTATTAATAAAATAATTATAAAATGACTTGCTTTTCTAAAATATATTATAATGGAATAAAAATACAAAATAAAAAAAATGGTCTTACTCCTTTTCTTCATAAAATCATTAAAAATATTTTAAACTTTGAAATTTAACCGTTTCTCTCATATTTACCAAAACCACATAAAATTTTATGAGAAAAAATCTTAACAAATTAATTAACGCTATGGATTTGAATAAAACGGACGACACTATAATTATGCTTGCTTGCCTTGGAAGTAACTCACAGAGGAACGAAATGTAGAACGGTAAATTATTAAAAACAAACTATGCTAAATAGCAAGTTCTTTATTAAAATATTATAATAATATTGCAAATGCGCAAAAACTTTGATATAGGCGGTATCACGTTAACTCCCAAACATGAAAAAATATCAAAATAGGCATAAAAATAAAATAAATAATAGTGCAAAAATATTTATAATTTTTATTTTATTCGGGAAAACGAAAAATAAAAAGAGATGGCTCCAGTCGGGATCGCTGTCGGACTTGGTTACAAAAGAATTAGGTATCTGAGGAACTATGAAAGCATTTTAAGATAATATGCACGTTGCGTTTTCTAGCCAAAAATTCAAAAATGAATATTAATTCTATAGAAATTAATTATTGCCATGATTGCATAGCTAAGATTTAAAAACTAAAGTAAAAACAATCAAAATAACAAATATGCTAAAACAGAAAAACGAAGAACAATTAAAAACGTAATAAAAAATGTAAAATCTAATTCAGAAACTAGATAACTGGAATTAATCAATAAAAGTAATGCCCCAAAATAAAACAAGGCAGTTGCCCTCCTCCGGTTTTTGTCTAAGATTTTCCATCAAGTTCTTGAAATGGGATCTGCTTTGACTAAGGAACAGAAGGGGTCGACCAACGCAAATTTATATAATAATAAACTTTATGCAATAAGAATTATAAAGTTATTAATTGATTTATTTATTCCTCATCAGTAAGTCTCAGCTCAGTTATCTGACCCAAAGAAATTCGATGATTAAACATAATAAAATAGAATTAAAATATTATTAAAATAAAAAATGTCATAATACTAAGTTTGGTCATCAAAAACCCATTTTTAATTAATTGCATAGTTTTATACATTCTGCTTTTATTCTATTGTAATTAAATGCGTATGTGGTCTCTTTTTTATAATCAATTTAAGAGTTGCACTTGAAACTTTGATTTTTTATGCTTGTATTATATTATAATAGAATAAAACTGTATATTCATTTATAATTAATGCCTTGTGTTGTAGCCTTGACTTTAATATGTTAACAACCCATCGTATTTTTTTTAGTTTATGTAAAAATGAATAAAACATATCAAAATTAATTACACCATTATAAATTTCATCATTATTTCTCTTTTATTTTAATTTTATCGATTTCTTGTGTGTGTAGATGTTTATATGACATACTCCTGCAGTTTTGTCTCTTTGGTCAAATTTGCTGTCGTCGCAAAAAAAAATTGCGAGCTACCGGATGCCGCAAAATAGTAAATTAGAAAGCCATTGCCTTTTGTCCCAAATGGGATTGGTTGGCCCGACATTTTTACTTTAACTTTTCACTGTATCGTTCATAGTACACTTACGCGATTTTGTGTTTTGGTATAGACTGTCAAGGGATTATGTCCGATTTTATTTTCTGATATTTAAATTGATCAAAACTCATGTTGCACTTAAGTTATCATAATTATTGAATATATTATATTTTAATAGTTTTAAAGCCCTTCGAAGTATTCATTTAAAATTTTTTATTATATTTAAATTTTTTTTATTAAACTTCCAGTCTGCAATTTCTAAATGTAATACCTTAATTTTATTATGTCGTAAAAGGGGAAGCAAAAAGAATTTAGTTTGATGTTTTTAAATTTAATTAAATCCTTTTTTTAAACTAAGATTGTCTATTAAACATTGTTAAACAATTTTCATATCTGCGGTTACATTTTTTAACTAAAATTTTTAAGCCAACTCTACTTTTATACATCGACCGCCCATTTCCGTCACTAAATGGATCATGGATATTTGTGCCAAAAGTCCGAATTAAGTTATTTTTTAGTCTAAGCCTTATTTTAAAATGTTTTAAATTTTTTGGATTTTCTATTATATTAGGATGCTTTTATAACAATATTAGATATTAATAAAATCGTAAAGTCCTGTATTTTTAACAACTGGGCTCTGAATAAATATTTCATTGAAATAAAAATATAAAACTTTACATTGAACACTTCCCGCGATTTTTTATAAGGAATAAATAGGTGAAAAATACGCTGACTGACTGATATGGTGAAATGTAAAACTTTAAAGTTTCTAAAAACAATTCATAAGATTAAGCAATCAAGGATTTTGTAAAAAGGACTAATTTAATAATGATATATACAAACAATCAACAAAAAATCCAAAAATCGGGCAGGATTTATAAAAACATAAATCAAAAGGCGCTAAGTTTACTCAAATGAAGACAAAAAAATTTAACTTTTTAATATTAAAAGTAATTTATAATACAAAATAAGACAAAAAAATATATAATAATAATGCTTTAATTTTCGCAATTCATCAAAAACTTTCAACGCTACCGATAGTTTATACGCCGATCGGAAGAAGTCAAAACGACCATCATTGTTACTAGCAGCACAAAAAGGATCCACAAGGCAAAATAATAAACAATAAAACAAAATAAATTTTAAGTGAACCAATATCATAATAACAACAAAAATTTTCGTCATAAATCTCATTTTGCGCAAATAGTCAAAAAACTTAAAAACGGATATAAATTGTCTTTTGGTTGAATCACACGAAATAGATGAATTAGACAATAAAGTAATAAATTACACTTTTTATTATTAATTTTTATTTAAAATCTAAGTTATTTTTAACTAATAAGCCGACAATATTTAAAACGCGTTACATGAACACAAATTATCTAAATAACTAAAACGAAAGCTAATTTTATGAGTGCGACACATTGTGGCTGCAGGTTGCTTATCCTCTGCAGTTCGCTAACGTGGATTTGCATATGACGCTAAACTCCGCAAATAAATTAAATAGCAAATTCTAATGTTTTACGAAAAATAACAATGTTAAATCTTTTTAATCGTTTAGTGCTGTCATTGTTGTCCTATCACATGGGGGATATGACGATTATGGGTCCAACGGCAGATCTATTAATGTGCATGATTCGTTGCACAATTAAACGCGGAAGATTGCCGATTCTTAATCTTTATAGCAATTTCTCATAACGATTGGCGTTAATACATTAGCTAGAAAATAAAAGTAAAACAATTTTATAAAGAAAATGTAAAAATAATACAATCAAAAAGTTTAAAATTAAAATATCCATCTTCGATTTTACAGTTTCTAAAAAAGACTGATTGTAAAGGAAAAAAACAACTATACATTTAAAACTAAATCACAAAGATGACATTGAAGTTTTGTTTTGTCTTATTTTAAAATAAACTAAAAAATATTTTATTTAAATATTTGCATCGATAAAAGTATATAACAAAAAATAATATTTATAGAAAATTATTAAAAAAACCTAATATAAAACACAAAAGGTTCATAAACAGAGTGAAGGTCAAAAATTTAATAAAACATTGTAATCAAATGAAAGACCATTAAAATAATGGCAACATAAAAATAAAATATGGGAATATTTATGTATTTATAAAACTGAGTATACTACTGAAATATATAATAAATTAAATCAGTGCCAAGGAACAAAAAATCCCCGCAAGACAAAATATATTGAATTAAAAGGTGAAATGTCACAGATTTGGCAATATTTGCAACTATTAACGACAAAGCAATCTGTCAGTTATGCGGGTCGATTCTCGCATATACAGATAAATCGACTAAGGGCTCTGGGACCACTAAAATATGAAAAGAAAAATAGTATTCTTGTCAAAACTTTAATTTTAAAAATTTTTTTGTTAACACATTATATATCATTCGCGCATCTTTATTAATGGCAAATTGTTATAAAGTGTTTAATACATAGTAATAAACGCCCCTTAATTTAAAAACTAATATAATATAAAGAAATAAAATATTTAACCGATAAAACATGCAAAAAGGTGAAAGCTGACGTATAGAAAAATTATTATTATTGCTTCCAAGCATGCTTTTCAGGCAGAGGTGTATGGTCGGTGTTTGTTCGGGAAAATTTATTACAAAATTAATGGGAATAAATGGCAATATAGAAAATGATAAAATTTTGAAGTAATAGAAATATATTAAAGAATTTAAAAAATTAAGTTCTTTTAAAATTGCATGCACAACAAAGTCAACCCAATTATTTTCATTTTGCATATTTAGTATTTTGGCTTATTTTTTTAAATTTGATTATATTACAATAATTAAGTAAAAAATAATTAATATAATTACGGAGCTCCAATGTTATGATTATTTAATCTGCATAATTAGAGTTAAACATGTTAAAATCTAGAAATTCGTGGCAGTAATAAAAAACTACTCAAAAAAAGAAACCAATTATATTGTATAAATTAAGTTACTACAATTCAGAATAATAACAATTAATATTTGAATCGACTAATGCTTTAGATTAAAAAACAAAAACTTAAATATTAAAGTTCATAAAAATGCAATTCAATAAATTTAAAAAAACAAAAAAAAAATTAGCCAAAACATAGTGAAATAAAAAAAACTTTTAAAATGGTTTGAAAGCCTTTCCGGATGTTTGGTACTTCAGCAGTATCAAAAGATATATATTTATAAAATAGTTAATCTAAATAATATTGGGCTTAAAAGCTACATTTTTCTGTAAACCAGTAAATAAATAAAATAACACTAATTTTTTTGCAACTAATTGAAATGGAAATGGAGAACTAGAGTAACGTCGACGAAACTGTGGATCATGCGGCTTAATGAAATCAAAATCAACAAATTTAATATTGTTGAAATTTTTATATACTTTAAATCTATATTGTTATTTTTGATTAAAACCCCGACAGTAATGTATGTATTATGTACACATATCTTTAAAAATTAAAAAAAAACGTAATGAAAACAGATATGATAAAAATGGTTAAACTGTTAAATTTGATTTTTAGTACTTATATAATAAACAAAATTTTAAGACCTTCTCGATATTAACCCTTAAAATGAACGAAAGATTTGTCAGCACTTAAAATTATTTTTTTAATTTTTAAACATTAGATTTTTTTGGTAAATTTTAAAAATTTATGTTAGGATAAATAAATTATTTTTCTTCAAAAAAATAATTGCATATTAATAAAATGACAAGCGTTGACACAAATGTTGTGAATTTCAAAATTAAAACTTTTAGATATTATATAAATCGTCTAAATTTTACATCTTACTAATTATAATATTTATATGCTCTAAGTTGCCAGCCTTTTTGTATTTAAGTAAAACATACAATTTTCGGATCAACACGCATTTAATTTATTATTTTTTGTATAAATGTTCTACTTTCTCTTTTTATTTTTTTAAAATTTAATTTTCGAACAATTCAAAAACATTTTTCTATCAACCGATCAGAAATTGAAGATGAATTGCTGAATCCGACTCAGCAGACCTAAATATCCGCGATTTAGTTAGAATATATTTTTTATATTTCGTATATTTGTAGAAAAGACATTGGAGTTTTGAATAATTTATTTTTATTTTTCTCCTATTTTTGTTTTTTGATTAWAAGTAAGTAGGCAYTGGTCGGTAATATWTTWTTTTTTWAWWWTKRWTYMAAAAATAGGGTATAACAATCTTTGCGTAATAATTTATAAATATGGTTTAAAAATAATTAATTTTTACTTTTAAAAAATGCGGTTTTTTAAAAGTTGTTTTAATGCGTAATATTTASCGTAAACGACTCCAGGCAGGTGCCGGAMATGCAACTTTTCCACGAACTGGATTTATTTTATGCGGTTAACAACGAACTTCAATGTTTCACTTAATCAAATATACAATTATTTATAAATATTGCTCTTTTTTTGAAAAATATTATTATTAAATATTTTATTCTCCCGGCGCAGGAATGTTTTTCGAATCATTAATCTTTATAATCATTTTTTGTTTAAAAAATATTTTAATATTTATCAGCGTATATTTCTAGAACTGGTACTTAATAAATACTGATAATATTTTATTAAATTTATTTTCGTTTTGGTATTCATTCGATATGCGCAAATGCCACTACCGGTTTGGATTTTATAGGGGATGCCAACAGACAATCCATCAAACGTATAAAACTTTTGTATTGCAATACAAACAGTAATCCTGCTTTTTAATTTATAATATTAATGCTGATATTTTTTTAAGAATATTTTTTGAAGCAAAAAAATTTTCTTAATTGTTTTACACGTATTTTATTTATCGAACTTTGCCGTCTCTTTTCAATTCGTCTGTGATGCAGCTAAAACGCGTTTTATGTAACTTAAAAGAGTGTTATATTTATAGATTTTTTTCTTATAAATTTACCTTTATTATTTTAAATATATTTAATTAACTTTTAGTTTTAGTTTCATTTAAGTGGGATAATTACAACAAACCTACAAATKATCTATTTTATAAAATTTGAATATTGTCAATTTGTTTTGATGTTTTAAATAATTTTGAATTTTTAAAAATGTTTGCTAACTAAACATTGTGATTTTTTATTTTTTATCTATAATTAATTTACTTTTCAACAAAAGACGCTGCCCGTTCAAATTCCTAGCATATAATTTAAATCAATTAATGTATGATTTATTCATTAATTTRCTTTATCATTAGGCAAATGTAAAATAAGAACGCTTAAAACCTTTTTGCTCCTTTTAAATCTGCACCTAAATTTTTAATTGTAYAAAAAAAATCTTTGCATTTTCTAGTGAATTTCGATAATAAAAATTAATTTTGGAATATTTTACGCTTTAAATGATATGATAAATTGGTTGATGGCACATTCCATTAATATTTCTTGACTTGCTTGTCAAAAGCGAATTGCTTAATTTTAAAAATTAATTTATTTTAATTTAAAATTTTATGTAAACATTTTTAGTTAATTTATGTTAATGATGATTCTATTATAAAAATTGTAATTATTCAGGATCCTAAGATTTATTCAAATTTTAAAAATATTAGCAAATCCCTAGTCGTCTTCACTTTCAACTATCGTCACATTCGCAATAGTATTAAGATTATTTATTTATTTCTTTAAATAAGTTTGAAAGTTTTTTTAATTTAAAAATTTTTAATTTATTATTTTATATTTCTGCTTTAATTTAATTGATAGTTTCTTCTTTAGAATTTTTTTTGACATTTCATATTTTTATTATTTAGCAGCAAACAATTTTTATTTTTACACAATATTTCGAGGCCATTGCCGCACACTACTTATCATGCATTAGCAGATTCGACTCCGACGATTTTGTCGTTGTATGATTTTGTGCAAAATATGTGACGAATTGTCATTATTATTTATTTTTGGTATTGAATATATTTAAGTTAGCGGTCGCTATGACGAACATGAACTTTCATTTGTAAATTTTTTTTTGAAATTAGTTTAGCCGAACAATTGATAAAAACCTCAAAATTCGACTTTCGGCTGTTAGAAAAATTGACACTTGCAAAATGAATCAATCATATCAATCAAACTCATAATACAAAATATTATTTAAAAACCTATAAATTTGTCTTTTTTATAATTCATTTTGATCTTTGTTGTGTTTTTTAACGACCAGAAGTTGATGCTATTTTATAATATTTAGTTTTATCATACGCGCATTCAAGTTACGGATTACATTTCAAGGTTTCGTGAATGCAAGACATCTGCGCCTGAACAAAATAGTTGGCATGTTTAGCTACTTTATATTTAAAATTATATTATTTCACTAATAATATAAATATTTTAAACTTTTTTATACGTAAAACAAATATAAATTATAACCATTCTTATATGTAATTAGATCTCATATTTTAGACTATATTCATTTCTGGGAGTTTATTTTTTGCTGCAATTCCTGTTGATCTTCCAAATCTTTTACTTTACATTTTAAAGATTTATTCAAATGATGTTAAGTTTTTTTTAATTCGCCATAAATTATCAATAGACTAAATTTAAAAAACTAATAATAATGAACCTAAATAAATTCAAAGGGTTGATAATTTAGTAAAAAGATACTATTTCTAAATGTATAAATTTCATAATAAAAATAATAACAATTAAGCAAACCCAATTAATTCAATAATATGATATTTTAAATATATAAATATTAAAAAAAATCAGGTAAATGTAAAATATCAAGAAATTAAAAAAATCAAACATAAATAAAAATAATCTTTTTGTAGCAAATTTTATTGAAAGATAAAATTCTAAAGGTTTAATCAGAAATTTAACACATACTGATGAAATTGATTCCAAAACATAAATAAACAAAACCACAGTTGGGGGATTTCCGAACCTTCCAGGAAGTGGTAGTGCGTAACCATATCGGGCAATTCGATAATACGCCAGGACAAGTGCATGCAATTCAGAGTAGGCTGCTTTCTTGAATGATTTTATTTTATTCAATTAATTTTGTTCTATTTACTAAGTCAAYCTAAAAAAGTTATCGTAAAATGTGAAGAGAAAATATAAAAGTTTTAACTTTATAAATAAAACAAATGTATCAAAAAGCCTGGTAAAAGAATAAAAAAATAAATTGAATTTAATTCTATATAATTTTTTTTTAAGCAAAATCGGAGGATGGAAAATAGCATATAAAAATAAACAGCTAAGGCATGGTCGGACCGAAAATTTTAAAACGCTGTTACAAACCATATAATGAATTGCTTATCTTTTTGTTTCTAAGTTACCGATAAAACATTGGCAGCTTTAAATAGCTAAGTTAAATATTAAATTGTTTATTAATTTTGAATAATTATTTACCAAATATTGAAATTTATTTGTATTTATTGTTTTTGACAGAATATGTTTTTGACTATATTTTAATTGATATTGAAATATTTAGTTAGTCATTCAATACAATAACATATTTTTWAWTTTTWAAARRAARSMAWTKKTTT